>VUQK01043101.1:0-10016 GCA_015106715.1 Bujurquina vittata | reverse complement strand
TCATCTCTACAGGGCCCAATAGGGTTTTATTGGAGTTTGACTCTAGTGCGCCACCTATATCATTGTAACAGCTCTAGCTCCCTCATACATCATCCGATCTGCACCAAACTTGATATGAATGACCTCTGTTTCCTCTCCAAAGCGCCCCATAGGTTTATATTGGAGTTTGACTCTACTGCGCCCCCTACATCATTGTAAAAGATATATCTCCCTCGTACATCATCCGACCTTCACCAAACTTGTTATGAATGACCTCTGTTCACCAGCTGCGCTGGACGCTTACGGAACGGTGCGAGAGAGTGGGCGATGGAGGGAGGGTGGCGGTGCTGGGGTTCCCGCGGTCGCCGCAAGGCCGAGCGGCGCTGAGCTGCGAGGGCCGCCAGACGCTGCTTGCAGCTTTAATTATTTCTGTTACTTACTACGTCTGCTATACTAGAGTTTACTAATAGGCAGACCTCAGTCCAGATCCGGACCAAAATGATGTCTCATGCGGATCCGAACCGAATACCAAAAGAGAAATGACCACCTAAAATCTTATTGAGCGCTTTCTGGTTTGCCGGCACAGCTTTTACAGTCCTTATGGTAGTGGTGAAGTGTCCAAGGAAACCCACAGACCAGTCGCATGCAAGTTTTGCTATACCACATGATTCCACCAAGCTGGTTCCTGCCAGCCAGTAAACTTTGTTACAAAGCTAGGATGGATGAAACTTTGAGAGGCTACCCAGGAAAAAACAAAAATAGAAAGAAACATAGTAACACATAGCAAGTGATACAGCCGGGCAAGACTGAGGAAAGGATGAACTGATAGCTGAGACTGGCTCTGGTCCAGAATTTTATCTGGCAGGACAAGCAAGAGCTCACTTCTCTCACTGAGCAAAAAAGAAACAAGTGATTGCCTGAAAATGTTCAGTTATTAAATGAGTTCAGATTTAAGTTCTTTAAAAAATTTGCGACAGTAGATGGACTTCTGGACCTTGGCCTCATGAAATTTTGTCTGACTGGACCTCTTTAAATTTTAATTGAATACCCCTGTGCTATACTATTTTTGGATACAAATATTGCACCTTGTGATTAACACTATTTATTTATAACATTAATCACTTATTCTTCAAACATATGATGCCATACATTATATGGACAAAAGTATTGGGCCACCTATAGAGCAGCCCAACCACTGAAACCCATCCTGTGAAGTTCCGAGTGCAATTTTTACGTGTTATTTTAATGCCGGAAGATCTTTGGAAATCTGTAGTTACTGAGTCAGTAAAGTGCTGGCAGGTTTATGTATTCACTCAGCACTCAGCAACCCCATTATCTAACTTTATGTGGTCTGCCACTTCATGACGGAGTTGTTGTGGTTCCTTTGTGTGTGTGTTTTTATTTATACAAATAATACGGCCATTGTACTTCAGAGGGATGAAATGAGACGAGTGTGTGGCTCCAATACCGGGGCGACCATGCTTCTCCCAAGTACATCCCAGACTTGATTTCAACCTGGTTGAAAGTCTTGCCATTCTACACTCCAACCATGGACCCAACCATCTCAGGCAGGATGATGATGTCCCTCAGGTGGGTTTGCACCACCTCTGGTTTCTCCATTGGAGGAGTCTCCTTCTTTGCCTTGCGCAGGTGCGTAAGGAGGGTCTGCTGCTTGTGGCGTACGCTGCGGTTCAGCCTCCTTTTTCTGACAGGCGCAGTCCAGCTGCATCAGCTGCTCAGAGGACATGTCCAGAAGATGCTCCAGGTCCACACCCCTGTAGGTGAACTTTCTGAAGATCTCAGTATCCACCATCTTGCCTGATGTTTCAAGGGAGGAAAAAAAGTCGTTGTGGTTCCTAAATGTTTCCACTTTGCTGTTATACTAGCAACGGCTGATCATGGAATATTTAGAAGAAATATCATGAACAGGAAAACATTCATTCCCAAATGTTTGTAAAGTCTGACTGCATGGCTAGATGCCTGAATTCATACACCTGTGGCAATGGGACTAAAAACATCTCAATTCAAAGGTTAAGAGGTATGACCCAATACTTTTGTCTATATAGTGTAGAAAAAGCCAGCTAGCAATATATAATTAATTAGAATATTCTCCTGACACATTATGACACATATTAAGGAAACAATAATTTTCATCCAGTCATATCTTACAAGGTTCATTTCACGTTATAACATAGGAAAGTTCATGGATGGATAACGCTCAGTTAAACTCTCTGTCTCTTTTACAGAAAGCCAAGCTTGGCATGAAAATTTGACATAGTGGGCTTGGCGAGCATATTTTCATCACTTTGGACACCAGCAGTAAGTCAAACACAAAAGTATGAAGATGGCCAATGAGAAAACTAAGGGACGGGATAAATGAGAATGGCATCTACAGTATGTGCAAGCCTTGTGTGGACGTCTTTCTTCATCATTATTTTTAAGTTTGGTCACATTTGCCTAATCTGTCTGCTTGTTGCCTTACATGACTATTTAATTCATTACAATCATTAAAAGATGCAGTGTCATCAGACGCACACACGGTAAACTTCAGCTGGAGTATCAGCATCTTTTTTCTGTGGAGCCCAAGTTTAACTAATTATGTAATACAGTCACAATAATAAGGACTACTGAGCTTCCTTGTAGAATTGCAAGTATCTGAGACACAATCAAAAGAATAAGCATTTATTTCCAATGACAGTGACCTTTATTAAAGGCTAGTAAGCCCACTGAGATGTGATGGAATTGAAGCATCTGATCGATTGGCCAAAGCACCAGTGACATGACAGTTTTGTGGTCACTATTGAATGTATTCACTCTGCTTGAGTTGTTACACTCTTTATCTAATTTTCAGTTGATAAAATTGGCTTTTTAATCCTACTCTATGCACAAACCCATAATGACAGTAATCATTTTTTTTTCAAATATATTAAAAATCAAAACAGTCCTACTGTTTTGATTGGACCACATTAGTATTTTACATCAGGATAATTATGGGTTTCAATTATTCAATTCAATTCAGTTAAATTTTATTTATACAGCGCCAATTCACAACAAACAATCACCTCAAGGTGCTCTGTATTTTAAGGTAAAGACCCAACAATACTGCAGAGAAAACCCAACAGTCGAAATGACCCCTATGAGCAAGCACTTGGCGATGGTGGGAAGAAAAAAGTCCCTTTAAAGGAAGAAACCTCCAGCAGAACCAGGCTCAGGGAGGGGCGGTCATCTGCTGCAACCGGCTGGGGTTGAGAGGAGAGAGGACAAAAAATTACCCATAGCAGCATAACTAAGGGATGGTTCAGGATCACCTGATCCAGCCCTAACTATAAGCTCTATCAAAAAGGAATGTTTTAAGGCTAATCCTAAAAATAGAGAGGGTGTCTGTCTCCCGAATCAAAGCTGGGAGCTGGTTCCACAGAAGAGGGGCCTGAAAGCTGAAGGCTCTGCCTCCCATTCTACTCTGAAGTATCCTAGGAACAGCAAGTAATCCAGCAGTCTGAGAGCGAAGTGCTCTACTGGGGTCATACGGTACTATGAGGTCTTTAAGATAAGATGGGGCCTGGTTATTCAAAGCCTTGTATGTGAGGAAAAGGGTTTTTAAATTATCCTTCCTTATGTTCTGATCAGTCGTCATGGACCTGCTGTTGAGCACTCCCTAGCATGATGCTGCCATAACTATGCTTCATCTTTACAGATGAGATGTGATGGAGGTTTTCAGGCTTGGTGATTCCAGGATCCTTTTTGTGGATAATGTGGTCCAGTTAGCTTCAACAAGGAATGTTTTTCAGCTTGCACTGGATGGAACCTTGGTTTGAAAAATAGTTGTTACCTGAATTCAAGTTCCTTCTTGCAGGTAACTGCAGATGACTTTTGAAATTGTTAGTGACCGTTTGGGTTGTTCATCTTCTGAATCAACCATCATGCTCAGTTTATCAGTTCAGTCAGAGGCCCCTCTCTAAGAATAGTCCTCTTGGTTCTAAAATCCATCACTGTCCGATGGATGTATCATTCGCAACTTGGGGTTCAGTTTCTCGCTCAAGGATACTTCAGCATGCAGACTGGAGGAGCCAGTCCCTTGACTGGATGACCCATTCTACCTCCTGAGCAGTAAACGTTAAGTAAAGGTTTACTTGTGGTGATTGGTCTCTGAAGCTTGAAAAAGGGCGATTGGACATCTTTTTGTTTCTTGAAGACCTGTCACATCTCATCCAAAAGGTTTCTTTAGTTCTCAAACCAAAATGTGGTGAGACCCAGGTATTTAAACCCCAGTGGGCATAGTCCCATGGAAGTGGTTGTGACCCACTATTGTTAAAGTGCATAATCACATGCATATGCATATGCATTATATCAAGTGACCTATTGAAGTCACCTGAACAAAGGTGTGAATAGAGGTTAAGCGGCCTGGGTAGGGAGCTCAGGAATTGTAGGTGGGGGAAATTTGGTGACAGTGAGTTTCTTTAACTCCTCTTTCCCAGTCCAAAATGTGAATATTGGCATCCTCCAAATAATGACCTTTCTCCTTTTGATGCAGATGTACATCTAAGTCCAGGTGGGTTGCCTTGTTTCCCTTCTGTCTTAGAGGGAATGTTTTCTGCCCAGTGTTGCAGGGTCCTGATCACCCCAGGTTTATGTTTAAGAGGGTGGTGGGAGTCAAAGAGTAGGCACTGTTGTTTGGGTGGGGGCTTCTGATAAACTTCAATGTTGAGGCTTCCATCTTCATCAATAAGCATAACCACAACAACCACATAACCACAACATATTTTAAATACAACAATGGTTTCTACAGATAAAAGCATGGATAGAGAGTTAAAGAAATGGGCACCCCAGTGTAGCCAACCTTTAAATGTAGGAAGTGGAAAGAAGCTCTTGGCACCTTCAAAGGTAAAGCACTCCCCACTGGTACAGATATACTGTAAGGATAACACCTGAATCAAAATCAAAGCCCAAGAAGTATAATTCACTCACCGCATCAACTCAGTAGATGAATACATAAGGTTTACCCCAAACATATCATTAGCAACATAGCGTACGATGTCCAGTGCAGTGAAGAGTACTCGGACCTCTACATTGTCGAAAACAAACAGCCTCTTCACAAACAAACGGCACAACATAGAATGGCCACCGCGACAGCACAAGACTTAGCTGTGCATCTATATCTGAAGGAGAAAGTTCACATTTTGTACCAGGAAGACCGATGGTTTGAAAGAGGAGTTAAAGAAGCCATCAATGATGGAACAGAGGAGGCAGATTATATCACCAACTTTCCCCCATCTACAGTGCTTTCCTGAGCTCCCTCCCCAGGCTCCTCAACCCCCCTTCACACCTTTGTTCAGGTGACCTCAATAGGTTACTTGATAGAATGGAGCGAAGTCCCAAATTGGTTTCACCTGAAACCACTGATTGTAATGGCCCACGCCTCCTTTCACACCTTGGTGCCTGTAATTATGTACATGAACAATAGTGAATCACAACCACCTCCAGGGGACTGAACCTACTGGGCTTTAAATATCAGGGTCTCTCCACCTTTTGGTTTAAGAACTGAAGAAACCTTTTGGATGAGAGATGAAATGTCTTCAAGAAACAAAAAGAGGGGCCAGTGGCCCCCTTTCAAGATCCAGAGGCTACTATGACTCAGATGACTGACAACCGACACAAACGTGGTGATCGGTGTTTCCCCACAATTTTATTGCAGAGATTCTAAGATCTCTTGGCTTGGTTTCTGTGATTAGATGTAGTGCATATATGGGACCTGGTTTCTTTACAAACACTCTCCAATCAATTGCATTTCATGGATGCCAGCCAAGTTCTAGGCATAGGTCACAGAGAGTTAAAGAGAACAAGTTGTGTCGGGGTGGCTCAGCAGATGAGCAGGTGACCATGCATGCTGAATGGTGGTGTGGTGTGGTTGCCCCCCCCCATAAGAGTGTAGAATGATGGAGATAAAATTAACAACACAATAAAATGTGAAATGTGGTAGGGGCATGACTAGTGTTATTACTGATACTGAATGTAGCAGTCTTACTGGACAGACCACTTACTGCAAAGGCAGAGGAGCACCATTTCTAACAGACCGATTCAGCTCAGACACCACAACGCAACTTCACTCAGTCCAACTCCATGACATGTACAGATTTTGTGTCAACCACTTACGATAGCATACATGCCCATAGAAGTTGCATTCGCTATTTTCAACATCACATTCATATGAAAGCTGCAGGATTTTGAATTTGTAGACTTATCTCATAGAATCTGCTATTATTAAATATTAAGCATTGGAGAAACATGATTCAGCACAACCCATCATTAATAGTTTTAGTAATATCAAATTGATCAAACAGCATTCAGAGTTACCTCATCTGAACACTTCACAATTTTATTTTTGTGAACATACTGTTGCTTAGGAACAAGGGAGAGAATACTTCACTGCACAGAATGTATGGCTTTATATTTGGTTCAGAACCCACAGTTCAAGGAAGGCGTAATCCTACAAAGAAAAACTCAACAGGAAGACGATTAGTGTTTATCTGCAGTAAGACACCTATATGCATCTGGATGCTTCATTTCATCTGTTACTTGTTTAGCTGGGACATAACTCTTTGTAACCATCAGATGTCACTATGATCGTTCTTTACTGTATGTTTTTCTTTCTTGTAACTGTGTCTGGGAGTGTGAAACATTCCAAGAAGTTACACAGAGCCAACCAGCTTACGCGTGATGAATGGACTGGAGGGACTGGTACTGATTATCTGCATTAGAAGATGCTCATGGCTCTAATGGACTTTAACGTGTAGATTCTGTCACTTATTGTGCTGTGTTCTAAAATGAACAGAAATGTGGTTCATCACACAATACAGCCATAGATGCATCCTTGTAAAAGCTGCAGTAAGTCATCTTGCCTCAATAAACCTCTCACAGCACTGATGTGTGTGATTCTACATCCGCACTGCCACTCAGACTACATTTCCGTAGAAAATAAAAGTCGGTATGTGTTTGTATAGCAGTGCTGATAGGCGGGAGAACAATGTCATTGTAAAGTAACATTCTTTTAAAGTATGTTCAATATTGTGTCATATCCTATGATATACACTGTGTGTGTGTGTGTGTGTGTGTGTGTGTGCGTGTGTGCGTGCGCGGGGGGTGTGGGGGGGAAGGTTCATATCACCTCATCGATTGCATTTTCCAGGTGTTGCAGGATTAATGCAAAGTAATAAATTGTTAAAACAATGAGACACTTTTTTGTCTTTCCTTCAATTTATATCCTCTTCTGTTTGACAGCATGATACTCACAATTGTAATCTGATTCAGTGTCATGTAACTAATGTTTCTGTGGACACGTATATGAACATAACATGGTGCATGGAGTCTGGGAGCATGTGGGTTACGTAAAATAAAGAGATAAAGTGTGCAGGCGTTTTTATGTTTTTATATTTTTTTGCAATATTTCCTTGCGTGAGTTGAAGGGGAGGATAAGATGGAGGAAATGAACTGCGACAGAAATACTGAGTGAGCAGCGCGATGACCCACATGGACTTTGCGTAATCATTTTATTTTTTAAATTACTGATCTGCTTTTATTGTTGCTATTTCTACTTTCTCCCTTTGTTCCAGTTTTCCTGACAATTTTCTGCTATGCCAGTTCCCCATCAACTAATCGCTCAACCAGTGTATATATACAGTCACATTTCCATTTTCCCCTCCCAGAGTGTCCCAGCATTTACCAAGCCTTCTAGCCTTCTTTCTGTCTTTTTCTGATGTTTGTTTTTTGTTGTTTTTGGTATCACTGAAATAGGATCATGCCTGTGGGGCTGTTTTAGATTCTGCCTCTTTTCTACGCCTTTTTGTCAGATGTTTGCTACCTAGACTGAGCTGTGTCTGACCCGAGCTTTCACCATTGAAACTGACACACGAGCCTTTATTTATTTACTTATTTGGTTCATTATAGTACAATCCAGTCATGACAGGATCTGATCCCAGAGTTGCTACTTAAAATCAAGGCTATCAGGTTCGCCAGCCTAACCACTGGGATGTAACTGCTTTAGACAGTATAGAGAAATTTCCAATCTTCCCTGGAAACCATGGATTCCCTCTCTAGTTGGCAACCTCTTCTCCTTCTAGCTCAAGCTCCTCCTCGCTCTCCACCTCAAACCATTCTCCTGTGGAGACCAGGATCAACCCACTGAAACTCACTTTCCAATTCATGAACTAAGGATCCAGGTATAATGGGGACCCTGCCATATGCCACTCTTCTCTGGTAATTTTTTGGTGGGAGAAGCTTGTTACATCAAGGCAGAGTTGCAGACTATGCCACATCAAGTCCCCCACTCTGGCAGCTGACAGTTGCTGGGCAATCACTCTCATGTTTGTCACACGAGGTGGATCTTGTGATCTTGTGCATAGACATTTCTTGGCTCGTTGCCCGTTTAACCCTCTGAGATCTAAGGCATTATAGGTGGTAACCTTATCCACATTTACTGGAGAAAACCGACTTTAGAAAAACATTTAAATTGTTTTTGAATTCATTTTTGATGTGTCACTTATATAGCATCTTTCTACTCAATTGAGTAGTCAAGTAAAGGATTTTCTACTTCTTATTCAGCCAAGTCATCCTTGGCTTTTGTGGCAGCTGAAGGATGCTCAGTGCAGTTTCTGAATGACCTCAACCCAACTCACTCAAAAGAACAAAACTCCAGCTGTTTTAGGGATCGGCTTTTGGTTTTTTTTTACAGACATTCAACTCACAGCTACAGCTCACCTGCATCATGCTCTCACTGCTCTTTGAAGCTGTTTCCAGTAGACCCCTGTTTCAGACAACCCTTTTGAGCTATTTAAACAATATTTCTGCTCAGCCCCAATTCCTACTCTTCCATTTCATTTCATTTCAATTCAGTTTTATTTATACAGTGCCAAATTACAGCAAATAGTCACCTCTAGGCACATTTGTTGGGGTTTTTTTTCAGGAAAAAACCCAGCAGTCAAAACAATACATCCACTTTCTTCTGCTCATCCGAGGCCGGTCACTGGATCCTGAGCAGTGGAGCCTAGACCTTTGTAGAGCTAAGACTTACAATTGAAGCCACTTAAAATGGCCGACCAATCCATGACAGGACCTTTGCCGGTCCGCGGCCAAAATGAGATCTATCGCTTATGACGTAGGCAATGCAGCCACGGGTGGGAATGCCCCTAAGCAGTCATGTCTCCCTCTCTGGTATGTGGGTGTGTTTGTTTTGGGATGGACTGCTGGGGCTAACATGGAGGCGGCCTTTTGGTACTCCTTCCTCTCTGGGCAGGTCTTCAGCCTCGCCAGCTCCACACCGGTGAGGACTAACCTCGTTACCAGGCTCTTCTTAAGCTGTCTGCTGGTCTTCGCTCATCGCTGAATCATTGACTGTGCTACGGTTACTTTCAGCCGCTCTCTGAGAAATCCTTGTTGTTGTTGCTCCCTGCCTTGCCTTACCTGCCTTCTTTTCTGTGCCCAGATCTTCCATGCAAAGTCTACCCACCGGTCCAGCACCGCAGGATAGCAATGATAGTGGAAGCACTTTCAATTACAGCTCACTATGCTGTATATAATTATATTTGCTCTATGATTCAAACACAATTGTAACCTTAGTAACGGCATGTATTTATTTTTAGTTACATTTAATTTTTGTAGTTTATGATATAAATTTGTGTTGCACAATAAGTTTTGAAATATTAATTATTTTACTTAATTGAGTTTATTATATAATTATTGTTTGCCTCATTTTATGATTTTGTGTATAACATTTCATTATTTATTATTATTTATTATTAACCTTGTGAGTATATTATTTTAGTTCCTACCCAGTAGTTTACAGTGGGACTGGTTTGGGTGCAGCACTTGTTTTTCCTTGGGAGTGTGTGGTACCTCGTGTTGACGAGAAGTAAAGCTGAGTTCACTGTCCTGCCGAGTTGGTATTCTTTTTAGAAGATATATTTTTAACTTTTATTGTAACCCGCCATGAACCCATCGTCCTGAGAGAGAGGCCGGAGAACGCTACCTCACCAAAAACCAGGGTT
>VUQK01043099.1:11903-31091 GCA_015106715.1 Bujurquina vittata | reverse complement strand
ATGGTCTGTTGTGTGTGTATCACTGTGACTGGCAGCACAGTAGTAGGTGCTGCTGTCATTGAGGGACAGCTCACTTATTTGTAGAGAGAAGTTGTTTTTAGACGTATCAAGAAATGATTTTCGGTGCCCGGCAGTTTTATCATATTCATTTAAAAGGAACTCCATTTGAGCTCCGTGGTGGTTCTGTCTGTACCAGAGCATGGTGTAGCTGCCCATGCTGAAGCCTGAACCCATTTTGCAGTCCAGTGTCACAGTTCTCCCTGGGTCAGACATTTGATCTCCAGACTGAAGAACAACAACAGTGAGACCTACGAGCCACGAGAGACGACACAGAGAAAAGTGAATTTACTCAGTGTGAATTTGATAGTTTGACGTTATCTAGACATTTCATGTACTGAATGGCTACTGAATCAAACTTGAATAAATACAAAACACCCACCAGAGTGAATAAAAAAAGAGAGATAAATAACTGCTACAAACATGTTAGCGATGAGCTGTCTTCAGAGGAGTGATGCATCTGATGCAAACATCACTGAGTTCTGCACAAAGAAAGATGAGGTCACATGATCACATGATTTGAGGGGAAGTATTATCTATAACATTTCTTCATATCTTCCACTTTGAAACCTTTTTTTTTCTCCATGAAGTATCGCCAGTATTTTGTGGTGCAGACATTGAATTACATTTGTGTTGGTGTCATGCAGCAGGATCCCAAATAAGTGAAAAGTGAATATGCAGTATTTTATTTATGACAAACAACAGACTATGCAAATAATAAAACAAACAAAGAATACACAAAACAGAACAAAATAATAGAATTCCAGCTAATGTTGAGAATAATTGCTCCATTCATGTATTCAGTAATTGAACAGGCGGCTCCTGCAGCTTCACCTTTTCAAACAAAAGTCTTGTGGCTGCTTTTTCCAGCATGTATCACCAGTTTGCCAGAACATTAAAACGATTGAGAGGTGACGTGAATAAGCTTGATTATCTTGATACAGGAACAGCAATCAAAGAGTTTATTATGTATGCAAATAAAGTGTCACTTCTTGAAGTTGATGTGTTGAAAGAAGGGGAAATTGGCAAGTGTAGGAATCTAGATGACTTTGATGAGGACCAAACTTTTACATAACGAGGCCAGAGTGAATGCATGGTGATGTTTGGTGTTCCCAGCAATGCAGTGGTAAGTACCCACCACAATGGTCAAAGGAAGGGCAACCAGTGACCAGACAACTACTTCATGGGCTGCCAAGGCTCATTGGTGTGCATGAGCAGTAAATTCATTGTTTGATGCCACAGAAGAGCTACTGTAGTACAAATAAGTGAGAACTTATGTGTAGTAAACCTGCTCATGCTGATCAATGGAAAAAAAAAATCAATGGCAGACCCACCTCACAACTTACAGAACTGAAAATATTTGCCTTGTGTAGTTCAGTCCTCCTGAAAGGACGTTATTTTCCATCCACTGAAAACTGCAAATACCAAAATAATCACTTGTCATTTGTTCTGAGGCACATCCCAGCAGCCTGGAGCAGAAAGAATGAGGTTTTTAGCATTGGCATCGCACCAAAACACATCACTGTGTGCTGGCAGCACAGAAGTACACAGCTGATTCTGACAAATTCACACTGCTAATGCTGAGAGCTCCTTCTTGGACACCTTTCCTTTTAATCTCAAATCGATCTTCAAACTGCTCCTCATTGACAGATTTACTGCCAATGTAGTTGTATCCTATCAAGCTCAGTAAACCACCTTCTTCTTGCTGGTACCAGAGCATTAAATTGAGGCCACTATCATCATGACTGCATGTAATTTCAACGCTGGCTGTTTCACTGACTATTCTGGGATGAGATGGCTGAAAGGTAACACTCTCGGCTTGATCTGCGAGGAGGAAAAGGAAAATGTTCAAGGTAGTTAAATGCAGAAGTCATATTAAAAATAATATAACTGCTGTCTAAAAGTACCAGAACAACCAAATTAATTACTTGAAAACAAGATGAGAAGACACGCGATCACAGCTGACATCTTCCAGGTTTGTTGAGTGAAGGGCTGTAAAAAGAGACACATCACCCCTGAGGTTATAGGAGAAAGTGTTTTTAGTAAGGGAGTGGCATTAAGCCACATCACTGTGTGCTGGCAGCGCAGAAGTAAACGGCAGAGTGTGGCACTTCTGCTCTTTCAATGGTAAGTCTTCCTGATGTCGAGCTTCCTCTTGTCAGTCTGAAATGCTCTTCAAACTGACCCTCAATTGTTTGGGGGTTACCGTGGTATCCAAACCCAATGAGGATCATAGACTGGCTCTCTTTTGCATGCTGATACCAGAGCATTAGAGGAAAGGTAGCATCATTATGACTGCAGTTGATCTGGACTTCACTTCTCTCTGTGACTATCTGTGGAGGAGACTGCTGAAATGTAACAGCACTCACCTGACCTGTGGGGAAACCAGAATAAACATGCAGAAGCAAAAAACAAACAAACCCTTAAATTTGTATTTTTAGCATTGCTGTTAAAACATCTAATAATATATACATAAAGACTTTCACAAAGACCTGAAATTTGACATCTTACAATAAAGGCAGATGAAGAGAGAACCAAGCGCAAGCAGTGAAGACATTTCAGGTATTGATGTGACAAACGTGTTTCCCTGAGATTAAGTCTCAGTGTGAAGCGGTGCCACGTTTATTCACCACCACATCCTCATCACAAAGCTTCATACCGTGTGCTGTGCCTCCACCTATCGGTCGAATCGGTTCAATCCTGCCCCTGGTGTGCTTTTTCTTTCAACCATTTTTCTTTTTTTATCAAGGATAGTTATTTATATCTTCTTCTCTAATTAATCCACAACATGTAGCGCTGTGAAATTTCATTTCGTCATAAGTCCAAAGAGTTTGCTGCTCAGTTACAGTCATTTGTAAACCTTTAAATTGGAAGGATTTCCTGCTGTCTTTTGCCATTTTTTAAATTGATAATATCGTCCCAAAGAGTTTGCTAAAGCAACAATTGTAGTGATTGTTATCATCACTTGCTAAGCTCACTAGCAGTTTTGATAAAGACTGCGTCACGTGCATCTGTGGTTTCCTGGTAGGGGTGCTGATATCTGCTGGATCATTGTGGGGGTTTTTGTATTGGGGAATGAGTTTGTTTATCACCGTGCATACTCGCTGCTCCAAAATATTCTCCACTGTCTTCGGGGTGTTTTGGTTTCAAGATGTGCAGAAAACCAGTTTTCTCTCCATCTCCACTCACATTGAACTGGCCTTCAAAAGGTTTCTCAACGTAGAGATTTTTATAGGAGATGTAGGCCAGCAGTTTCAGGGAGGTGTCTCCTGCTGAGCGCTGATACCACAGAATTGTGTCATAGCTGACAATGGTATGGGCTAAGGTCAGCTTTATTTGAACGTTTGGTTGTACTAACACTTCATTTGGAGACTGAAAAACTTGTTTTTCTTTGCTGAGGTAAGCTCCTGTAAAGAGATTTAGAAACACTATTTATTGATGGGCACTTCAGCTGTATGTCTGAAAAAAAATGGAGGCGAATGTAAATCTTTCCCCTCCAGTTCCTCCATCTTTAAAGAGTTTAAAGGGGGTTAATTTACAAATGAATTAAAGAAGAAACTTCATTTATTAATTACCTTCAATCCAAAGAAAGATGATGATTCTGAAGATAAGCTGAGATGGTGTCATGTTGAATGTGAAGAACCAAATGGAGTCTTTACTGTGCTTTGTAAAACAGAAGGAGGGACAGGAAGTGATGTAGAGAGATCAGCGTATAAACTGACATATACAATCCAAAAGTCATGCGCCACCCCTCATAGGTTTATATTTGAGCCAGATTTTCTTGTAATTTTTGAAGCGGTCTTGATTTCAGGGCTTCCTGAAGATAGTTCAGGTCAGATGTATTTTCTCTTATCACGGTTAGTATTATATTGTCATGATGACATCGGAGGCACTGCCTCCCCTGACTGCATGTCACTGATCACAAGGAAAAGTGATGGATTGGCCTCCAAAGCACCCCTATCTCAACTTTATTGAAGCAGTGTTTGATCGTCCTGACAGAGAACAAAGCAAAGGGCAGCCAACATTCAAAGAAGAGCTATGAACGTCCTTCAAGAGCCTGTGGTCTGATATTGCCTGTGAGGAATAAGTATGTATTTATTCCACAAAATCACGTTGCTGTGTCTGGATGGTGAAAGGGAAGTGAAGTGTAACACGCTGGCAAATCAGTAAACCACAAAAGATCACATGATTGTGTGGCAGATAATTTACTCTTTAACCTACATTCAGGGAGGAGGTTTTTGTTAAGAGTAGATGGATGTTTGAGGCAGTGTGCTTCCTTGGCTGCGCAGAAGTAAGTCGCGGTGTGTTCAAGTTGTTTAAGATCCACTATGGTGAGCGAGCCTTTTTTTTCTGCCCCTTCCAGATCTCCAGCTAATCTGAAATGTTTTCTAAAAGGCACCTCCACGCTCTCATTGTTGAACTTTGCATATCCAGATCCAATAAGTTTCAGAGCCCTTTCTCCAGGTGACCGCTGGTACCAAAGCATCACTCTGAAGTCAGATCTTCCATGTGTGCAAAAAATCTGGACATCAGCACCGGCCTTTTTGGTGACAGACGAAGGAGACTGATGGATCTGAACCCCGAGTGAAAAACCTACAAAAACACAAAAAAGTGAGATGTAATTTAACAGTGACACAAAATACAAACTTGCTGATCTAGAGGAAAGTTTAAAATTACCTATAAGATGGCATGAAATTAAAAAAACTATCATTTTACTTGTCTGTCGTGTGCAGCTGAAAAATGAATGTGATACCGACGAATGGTCTGCACACGTAAAAATGAGACATGAGGAAATGATGTAGGCGTCACATGACAGAGACCTCAGGAGCAGCTGGATGGCTGAAGGTTGTTTAAAGACACAAAACCACAGTTGATAAAAGACGTAGGCATTTAGTTTTTGTGTAGGTAACAGAAAATCTGCCTCAGTGTGCATACCGCGCTGCACAGTAGTACACTGCACTGTGCTCAGACTCTTTTAGACCAGCTATAAACAGAGAGCCATTCTTAGCTGTATTTCCACTTAAATCTCCAGTGATGTTGTAGTGCTTTTTAAATGCTCCTTCATAGCTTATTGTGCTGTAGTCCACATATCCAATGAGCTTCAGAGCTGTGTCTCCAGGTGACTGTTGGTACCACAGCATTACTCTGTAGTCAGTTTTTCCATGGGTGCAGATTATCTGCACATAATCACCAACATTTCTGACAGCAGCAGCGGGAGACTGATGCACTTGAACCCCAAGACAAATACCTGCTGTAAGCAGAGGTGGACACGTTAATGATTTAAAATTTAAAAGTAAAGACAGGACATGCGATTTCAGTGTGAAGCTGTTACCTGTGAGGAAAAAGCAAAACAGAATTCTGATCATTATATAGAGTCCTGACAAGAGCTACTATAAAATCATGGATGTATTGGAGTACTGAAGTCAAGACAGGGTCTCTGCTGTAGAAATGGATGTGATTGCAGGAAGAAACCAGCATGATGTAGGCAGAGAAGGAGTGGCTTCATATAATTTATCTATAAACATCCTCCCCTTTTTAGATTTCCCAACAAATTATGTTTCGCTTTGGAAGGATCCATCCATCCATCCATCCATCCATCCATCCATCCATCCATCCATCCATCCATCCATCCATCCCAGGGTTGCGGGGGGAGGCTGGAGCCTATCCTAGCTAGAGGGCAAAAGGCAAAGTAAGCCCTCTACAGGTCACAGGGCCAACACAGAGAGACAATCATCCATGCTCACATTCACATCTATGGGCAATTTAGAATCACCAGTTAACCCAACCACATGTCTAACTGCACGTGTTTGGAAGAACATGCAAACTCCAAGCAGAAAGGCTCAGACCAAGGTGGCTTCAAACCCAGACCTGTGGGGTAACAGTGCTAACCACCACACCACCATGCTGCCCCCTAGTGTGAACATGATTACATCAAACCACAAAAGCAGGTGTCTGAGATCAGTTTATTCTCTGTCTTTTTTTCAACCCACATTGTGCAGTTTTTGTAAGGTTCAAAGGGCCTTTTTTGTCATCGTGCTTCTCTAGCAGCACAGTAGTAAACTCCACTTTGCTCTTGTCCTGCAAGTTTGATTGTCAGAGAGCTGCTCTTTGCTTTATTCCCAGTCAAGTCTCCAGAGATATCAAAATCCTTTTCATATGGCTTTTCCATGGTGACATCATTAGAGTATAAATACCCAATGAGTTTCATAGCTGTGTCTCCAGGTGGCTGCTGGTACCAGAGCATCACCCAGTAGTCGGTTTTATTATGTTTGCAGAAAATCTCAATTGTGTCACCAGGTTTGCTACTAAGTTGTGTGATAACATCAGAGGGAGTCTGATCAATCCTGAATCCCTGACAGGCACCTGTACAAATAAAAAGAGAATAATATTAGTTACACTGTGGTCAGTTTCGAAGAAAAATCTTATTTGCACATTCAAACAATAACAAATACTGTTTGAACAAATTTTTACCTGCCAGGCACAAGAAAAGAAAACCGATCATTTTGAGCAGCTGCTCAAAAAAGCTACACATGGGATTTATCTTGAAATTAAAGTGATTGTGGCTGATAGGAATGATGGCTCCACTGACATGGTTTTTAAAGAGGAAACCAAAATGATGAAGAAATACAAGCACTCCCAGCCAGATAAAGACTTCAGCTGACTGGGAGGAGCCAGGAGCTCAACTGCATTTATGAGGACTGAAAAACCCCATGCTGTCACAGCTCCAGCCCCTATCAGCGAGAATGAAATGCTTTTTTTTCTACACTTAATTTGGAGAGGAAAATATCTTCTGTAGCTGCACAGAATCTATACTACATGACAGATGGAGAGATTCTCATCAACTCAGAAGCTATAGAATTAATTATCTTAATTAGTAAAAGTGATTATAACAGGATAAAGGTAACGGGGAGCCTGCTGACATTTTTATGCTTGCACTCTTTGTTGGTGCCTTCCTAAATTTTAACCATCTGCTTCATATTTCACGTGCTGTTAAGGTGAAGTATTTCTTGAGTCTTAGTGCCACCTACTGACATGACGTATAATTCTTGTTCTGTTTTTTTCACATTATTGCTTGGCAAACACTTTTTTGTTCAGCTTCTCACGCTTCACACGTCACTGTATTTGCAGACGGCACCAAAATACACTTCACTGACTTTTACAGCGAGAGTCTCGACGTCAAAGTTTGTCTTTGCTGGCCAAATATTTGAGCTGCCCACCAGCTTGAGCTGGAGACAATGAAGGTCATGGTCTTTCCTGGTTGCTGAATGTAGCAGTACATCTGGAAACAGGAAAAATCTTTGTTGTGGCTGCAGTTCATCTCTATAGAATCAGACAGGTGCCGGTGCAGGAGCATGGGCTGAGCGGAGAAGGGGAGGTTTTTGTATTGAGGAGCAGTGCTTTCTAGCATTGTGCTGACTAACAGCACAGAAGTACACTGCACTGCTGTTTGGGCTCAGTTTTTCAATTTTCAATGTGCAATTCTTGTTTTTATTTGCATCTCCTGTTAATATCACGTTGAGCCCATGCTCAGGATTAGGCATATTGCTGTACATATATCCCAGGAATTGTAGATATCTGTTGTCTATTTGCTTATACCAGAGGATCCGATCATAGTTCTGAATACTGTGAGAACAGTTTATTTCTAATCCTTCAGTTTCCCTCCAAATGTACAGCTGAGCTGGAGTCTGATAAACCTGGGCACTTAGAGAGGAACCTGTGGAAAAGACAACAAAAACACATGAAGGAGATAAAAGGAAATGCAACAAAATTTCCAAATCAGTTTATGCATATATGATGGACTTGAATAAGTCGAACGATATACATTTGCTCAGTACTTGGAAAACAAGGGCTGAAGAATAGAACATTGACCAGAAGTGTTGCTTAAGTTGCATCCAGCCATCTACATCTCTCAAATTCTGATAATAACCATTTCAGAGACCACAACATTCACATTATTGCAACCAAAGTACCTCTCTCTAAATAGTTTAAAGAATAAATTCAATAACTTTCTTCTTACCTGAAACATGGCAGAAACTAAAACCTATGCACAAGAAAATGATCCACATTGTGCTTTCTGACCAAAATTAAGGGTAATCTGGTTCTAGGCAAGACTGTCAGAAACACAAGAGAGAAGGTTTAAGGTGGGTGGTGTCATAGTGCCTCCTCCTCATCTATGTGCTATGTAATGTTACTAGCCACCATACACCACTGCCTCAGCAACAATATGCTGCCATCTTGTGAAAGAAGGCAAAAACAAACCCAATAATAATGTCTTCAAAGTCTCTTTATAAAATCTTTAACATTAACTTTTTCTATTAGTATATATGAATATTCTGCGTCACCATACAGGTTGCTTGTCGGCTTATTTCTAATAAAGAGCCTTGCTTCATAGTTTGTCTATTTTTGGGTGATGCCATATAGAGTGGGTATGGAAAGTATTCAGACTCCTTTAAATTTGTCACTCTTTGTGTCATTGCAGCCATTTGCTAAAATCACAAAAGTTAATTATATTTCTCATTAATGCACACTCAGCACCCCATCTGGACAGAAAAAAGTTCTGGTCATCCCAAACTTCTTCCATTTAAGGATCATGGAGGCCACTGTGCTCTTAGGAACCTTGAGTGCAGCAGAAACTCTCGTGTAACCTTGGACAGATCTGAGCCTCGCCACAATTCTGTCTCTGAGCTCCTCAGGCACTTCCTTCCACCTCATGATTCTCATTTGCTCTGCCGTGCACTGTGCGCTGTGAGCTCTTATATAGACAGGTGTGTGCCTTTCCTAATCAAGACCAATCAGTTTAATTAAACACAGCTGGACTCCAATGAAGGCGCAGAACCATCTCAAGGATGATCAGAAGAAATGGACAGCATGGGAGTTAAATATAAGCGTCATTTGACATTTCAGTTTTTCTTTTTTAATAAATTTGCAAACGTTTATGTTTTTTCTGTCAAGATGGGGTGCTGAGTGTACATGAATGAGAACTAAAATGAACTTTTTTGACTTTAGCGAATGGCTGCAATGAAACAAAAAGGGACAAATTTAAAGGGGGCTGACTCCTTTCCGTACCCACTGTATTAGCTAAGTGAATAGTTGTAGCTCATGGCAGATAAAAAAAATCCCTGCTCCTTGGTCATGGCATTTGGTCACTACAGAAGAAGAACAGCCTCCTCGTTAGTCGTATACAACGAGGAGATGCAAGTTTAAAGTTAAATCAATGATGATTACTTGTCATAGTTAAAGGCAGCATGGTGGTGCTTTTGCTGTTAGCAGTACTGCCTCATAACAAGAAGGTTCTGGGTTCAAATCCAGGCTTTGTGTGTGGAGTTTTCATGTTCTCAATGTGTTTGTGTGGGCGTTCCTGGTACTCCAGTTTCCTCCCACAGTTCAAAGACATGCCGTTAGTGAGGTTCGATAAATTGGTGATTCTAAATCTCTCATGGGTGTGACTATGAGTGTGAATAGTTGTCTCTCTCTTTGTGTTAGCTCTGCAACAGGCTGGTGACCTGTCCAGAGTGCACTCTGCCTCTTGCCCCATGGTACCTGTGATTTCAAAAGCAATAGCATTCATTTGAAATCACAAAAGCTATTCACAAACGAGGGGTGATTTTCAAAATAAAAGCTGGCACTGTGTCATTCATAATGTAAAGTATTTGCAAGTTTTTTTAAAAAAACACCACTGCACCAAAGGACAAAACAAAGATGGAGTAACTTGTTGACTCATTTGACAGTAGTATTTGAGCTACATTTGAATTTAAACAGATGCAGTGAATTTCGGAGGTTTCTATTTATAACAGGATGTGACAGCTTAAATGTTCCATTATTGCAAATAAGAGCCTGCCATTATAATATCAGATGTGGAGACCAACACTTGGTTGAAGAGTAATGCAGGTGCACAGGGCTGTGAGCTGCAAAACTAAACTGAAAAAAAAAAAAGTCAATGGGAGGTTTTTGTATTGAGGAGCAGGGATAGATACCACTGTGTTACTAGCAGCACAGAAGTACACTGCACTGCTTTTTGGATTAAGTCCTTTAATTATTAATGTGCAGGTCTCGTCTTTTGTTGCACGCCCAGTCATCATCACATTTACTCCAGGCTCTGGATTTTCTCTGTCTACATTCATGTATCCCAGGAGCTGCATTTCATTATCCTTTGATTGCTTGTACCAATAGATTCGGTTATAGTCCTGAATATGATGTGTACAGTTGATTTTGGCATCTGTTTCACTGGATGTGTACAATGATTCAGCAGGAGTCTGGTGCACTTTGACATTGACAGAAGAACCTGTTGAAATCAATATTTTTACAATAAATGAGACTGAGTCCAAAAAATTATATATTGATAGCATGCGTTAAATATAGAATTAATCAGCCAATAAAATAGCATGAGCATAGGTCATGAAAACAAGCAGTAACAGTGTTTACCTGAAACCAGAATAAGTCTGAAGGTTACACACAGGATGATGATCATGATGCTGTGTTTTCTGGCTGAACTCAACATCAGTCTAGTTGATACTGTGTCTCCATCTTAGTGTATGCTGCATGCAGATTACTGTGTCTCTGCCTCTGAGCAATCCCTCCCATTACAGAAACAGGCACAACCTTTAAAGGTGGGTTCTGTCTTAGTATTTCCTGTTTAAACATTAAAAGCACGCTTCCATACAAATGCCTGTAAACACCAGTCAGGACAAAAATGCAGTTATCTTGTGAAAGAAAAAAAAAATCTCCACACAAAAACTTTCGTAAAGCTTGTCTTTAACTTTGGATGGCGTTATAATAAATGCAAGTTATAATACAGTATAAGCTTTAAAGTCCAGCACTCAGTATTTTCACAGCTGCACAACATGACTTTCTTTTTATAATTTTCTTCTTCTCTGAAAGTTTTTAATCTTTTTTTTTTTTGCACATAAATGTTTAACAGTACACTACTACAGCTCCTTTGTCTTAGTTTGTGTACTGAAAAAACTCCAATCACTGATAGTATTAATTTGTTAGTATTAGATGATGCAGAATTAAACTTTTATGTATTTAGACGATGAAACAATAAATAAGGCTTATTTACAATACAGGATGCACATTTTTATTTTTAATAATAACCTACTTAATTTAGAGTCACTGCAAAACTCAGCATTTTGATATAGATATACCTGAGCATTGGAGCCATCATAGCACTCATGCCTAACTGCAGAAGTATTTAATATCGGAGGCTGTGTTCTATAACAGGATGTGGGAGCTTAGTAGTTGCATTACTGTACATAACAAATTTATTATAAAATCTGATCTGGGTTAGAGGACAGACCAACATTGGTTTGAAGTGTAATACAGGTGCAGAGGGCTGTGAGCTACAAAATCTATATGAAAAAAGTCAATGGGAGGTTTTTGTATCGAGGAGCAGGGATAGATATCACTGTGTTACTAGCAGCACAGAAGTACACTGCACTGCTTTTTGGATTAAGTCCTTTAATTATTAATGTGCAGGTCTCGCCTTTTGTTGCATGCCCAGTCATCATCACATTTGCTCCAGGCTCTGGATATTGATCATTTACATTCATGTATCCCAGGGGCTGCATCTGATTGTCCTTTGATTGCTTGTACCAATAGATTCGGGTATAGTCCTGAATATGATGTGTACAGTTGATTTTGGCATCTGTTTCTTCAGATGAGTACAATGATTCAGCAGGAGTCTGGTGCACTTGGTCACTTAATGAAGAACCTGCTGAACAGATCCAAAAGTAAAAGACATATTTGTATAAGCCTTAAGACTATGCAAATTCTAAAATGCAGATATACAGCTGTACAGTGATGATAGTAACATTGCATCATGCATACATATATAACATATAGTGAAGATACTGCTGAAATTACCTGAAACTAGAATCCAGTTAAAATGAAAGGTTAGGAGGAGAATAATCATGTTTATTTGCTATGAAAGATATTCTCAGCTGTGCTGATCAGTTCCAACCTTGTTTCTGAGTAAATCATCTTCAGTAGGTGGAGTCTTTCTACGTCCTCAGCTTACTTTTAGAATCATCATCATGTCAATCATGTACACAGATTCACACTGCTGGCAAAGTCTATGCTTTATTTGTTCTCCCATCTATATAGGAAGCTTACTGTTTTCAGATAATGAGCTGCTACATAGGTTGACAAAGATACAGTTATGCCAACAAGAATTTGAACAATGATGTAGTTTACCTCTCTGCACAGTGGATTTTAAACTGAACAGTGACTGACATGGAGGCTTCAAGCTTTAATTCAAGGGGTTTGATGGTGAAAGTTTAATTAAATTTAATTTATATTGCACCAAATCACAACAAATATTCATGTCAAGGTGCTTTAAAGTAACAGTCAAACTTGTGTCCAAACCTTTGGACACAATTAAATTGACCCTCTTGTGAGCAACACTGGGAAGGACAAACTCCCCTTTGACAGACAGAAAAACCAGAGCCAGTCTCGGGGACGAGCAACCATCTGCCGTGACCAGTTGGAGATGAGGGGAGGGAGAAATGGACATTTTCTTCCACAGCATGTCTTTTGTCCTATCAACAATCAGGAACATTTTTAGATAAAAGGAATGCACTGGCAAGCTCAGCAACGCCAAAAGGTCTGCAAGACCACATGAGGTAACTAAAGAGGATAAGCTGAGAGGAAAAATTAGACTTTACATAAAAAGAAAGGTGAAACCAAGATGAACTTGCACCGGAATGATGGAAGAAAAAAACTGTAGAGAAGAAGAGAAACACTTCCTGATCTGAAACATGTCACATCATTTAGCAAACATGGTGGAGACAATGTTATAGGATGGGCATGTATGGGTGCCAGTGGAAGCAGTCCACTTGTGTGTGTTGATGACGTGACTGCGGATAGAAATAACAGTGCGCACGGCTTCAAACTGATCAGACGGTGTTTCACAGTCCAAATGGCCGATGACCCAAAGCGAACTGCAAAAGCAACCTAAGAGTTCTTCAAGGCAAAGAAAAAAGGGCCAAGTCGCCTGATCTTGACCCAAAAAAAACGTTGGTGAGTTAAAATGGAAGGCAGAGAGACCCACAAACAAGCAGCAGCTGAAAGTGACTGCAGTGAAGGTCTAGCAGAGTACCTCAATGGGAGAAATCCAATGGTTAAAAAACAGTGCTTACAGTATATTTAATATCTATGAAAATCGCTGTAATTCCTCAAGACTTAGGGCAATGCTTTTTTAAACCTCTTGAATGAAACCTGAAAATCTGCATTTCACTTGCTTGACTGAAAATCTCCTGCAGTCATAACAGGCAGAAAAACAAAAATTGGGCCACTGTCCAAAAACTCAAGGCAATAATGAAATAATTTGATATTTTGTGTCATCATAGTGCTCATGTTACAGTGAGATACTTCAGATGTTTTGAAGATTGCAGGTGGCAGATTAAATGCAGCATTGCTGCTCATAAGAAACCTTTTATATTATTATCCAGTCTTTGTGAGACGAGTATTATATTGGCTGATTCCAGGTGTGAGGGGCTTTGAGCTCAAATACAGATATTAAAAAAATGTGTTTGTGAGGTTTTTGTATTGAGGTGCAGTGCTGTGCAGCACTGTGGTTACTAGCGGCACAGAAGTACACTCCACTGCTGTTCGGACTGAGTTCCTTTATTGTTAATGTGCAGTTTTGTCCTTGATTAGCATTTCCATCCATCACCACATTCACTCCAGGCTCTGCATTACCAGATGTTAAAACCATGTATCCCAGAAGCTGTAGCTGTTTTCTTGACTGCTTGTACCAGAGCATTTGATTATAGCTAGATATAGTGTGTGAGCAGTAGATTTTAGCTTCTTCTCCTTTTGTGTAAATGTTGGCTGGAACCTGGTGGACTTGGTCAGTAAACGAAGAACCTGCTGAACAGACATTAATTAAAAGTAAGACCCAACAGTGAGATATGACCTTAAAATTATGTAAATTATAAAATGCAGCTAGACACTTAATAATTGTGGTACTTTATCATATTTAAATACAGAGAACACTTTCATGGTATTACCTGAAACTAGAACCCAGTTCAAATGAATGCTTAGGAGTAGAATTATCATGATGTCTTTCTATGAAGATATTCTCAGTTGTGCTGAGGAACCCCTCTTTCAGAAAATTGTCATTCAGCAAGTGTAGCTTGTTTTTATAATCATCAGCGTGTCAACCATGACCACAAATTCACAGTGCTGGTTCAGAGTGAAAATCAAAGATATGCTGCCACCTTATGACAGGAAGTGTTAGATGTGCAGGAAGCTGTGAGCTGCTAGAAGAAGAGCTTAAAAACTGATGTTCAGGAAATGTATGTATTGATGAATCACTGTGGTAACTAGCACCATAGAAGGAAACTGCACGGCTTATCAGAATGAGTCCTTCAATTGATTTTTTTTTTAAATGAACTGCTGCAGTGTAGTTTGTGAGGAAGATCTGTCTTCACTCCTCTGTGTGCATTCCTGGGTATTTGGCTGCTAGATTATTCTTCACATCATTCATGCTTTCAAAGCTGACATCATCGCTGTAGTCCAATCATCTTTCTCCCTGCCTTCTTCAAGACAATCAGTCTCCACTCTGCATACTTTAAATCTCACTGCTTATCTGTCACTCTTCCTTACAGACTCATTCATGCAACCCTCCCTCCCATCTCCCCTCATCTCACTTCCAAGTCACTCTGTACCTCCATCTTTATCTTCACCACCACCAGCGTCTACACTCTGAGGGTTCCTGCCCTGATTCCTATCATTGCTGGGATTCCATTCTGTTTCAATGGGCCATTGGAGTCTAATTAAATAGCTTAACTGAATTCTGTACGTAATAAATTCTCAGCTTATTAGAGAATTATTAATCTGAGGAAAAGATATACTGCCACCTCATGAAGGGAAATGTTACAGGTGCATGCGGCTGTGAGTTGTGAGGAGAAGAGATGAAAACTAGTGATTGGGAGGTTTATGTATGGTGGAGCAGTGATAAATAGCGCTGTGGTAACTGGCAGCACAGAAATAAACTGCACTGCTGTTCACAGTGAGTCCTGCAATTGTTAGAGTGCAGGTCCCTCCTTGAATTGGATATCCATCCTTTACATTCATGTATCCCAGGAACTGCATCTGATTGTTCTTTGGTTGCTTGTACCAGAGGATTTGATCATAGTACTGAATGTTGTGTAAACACTTGATTTTAGCTGTTTTTTCTGTCCTGTAATAAATGTCAGCAGGAGTCTGTTGGACTTGGTTGAGGGGAGAGGAACCTTTCAACAAAATAAACGGCATAAGAAAAGTTATTTTATTGCACAAAACACGTTTCTTGGATAAGTAAATGTACGTCAACACATTTTCAGTTTTTGTGATCTAAGAATTTTTTTCATCGCAAACAATACGATACTTTAGTTACAAGCTGAAATACAAAAAAAACCCAAGTAAGACTTTATTACCTGAAAGCAGAATAACTTCAAAAGTCACACACAAAAAAAGATCATCATGTTGTTTTCTGGCAGGATTGAACATCAGTGTAGTTGATACTGTTTCCATAACAGTTCATACTGATTTGTTCCATCCCCTCATCTTAAGAACGCCCTCCGATCAGGGAAGCAGAACAACCTTTCAAGATGAGTTGTGTTTCTTTGTGCGTCCTCTTTTCAATATTAACCAATCAGCTACTACTACAGATAGCATGTTGCCGTACCAAATGAACATTCAAATGCCACAGCTTTGATTATTATTGCTGACCATGTCATCCGTTTATGGCCCATGTGTACCCATCTTCCGATTGCTACTTCGAGCAGGATAACGCACCATGTCACAAAGCTCACATCATCTTAAACTGTTTTTTAACATGACAAGTTCATTGCACTCAAATGATCTCCACAGTCACCAGATTTCAGTCCAATACGGCACGTTTGGGATGCGGTACGGCAAATTCAAATCACGGATGTGTAGCCAACAAAGAAACTGTGTGATGCTATCAAGTCAACACGGACCAAAATCTCAGAGGAATGTTTCCAGGAACTTGAAGAATCTTTGCTAGAAAGAGTTAAGGCAGTTCTGAAAGCAAAATGATGTCACACTCAGTACTAGCAAAGAGTTCCTAATAAAGTGTCCAGTGAGAGTAAATCTGCTTGATACCACATACCATACCAGCACACAGCAAGATGGAAATCTTATTGTGCGCTGAAATGCAGATTCTTTCTGCGTCTGAAGAAATTCTCCTATCAGGGCAACAGAGATAACCTTTGAGGTAAGTAAGCTTTTATTTTAAATGTACTTAATTTGTGTTGTTATAGTGTTCATGTTGAACTCAGACACTGCAGATATTTTTGAATGTTGGAGGATGCTTTTTTTATCACAGGATGTGGCAGTTTAGACATTGCACTGCTGCTCATCAGGAATTATTGTGATATCTGATCTTTGTGAGGCCAACATTGGTTAGAATGGCTCATTCCAGGTGTGAGGCACTGTGAGATGTAATAGATATTTTAAAAAAAATAGGTTTTTGTATTGAGGTGCAGCAATGTGCAGCACTGTGGTAACTAGAAGCACAGAAGTACACTCCACTGCTGTTCAGATTGAGATCATTAATTGTTAGTGTGCAATTCTCATCTTTCTTTGCATTCCCATCCATCACCACGTTCACTCCAGGCTGTGGATTGTGGTTGTTTAAATACGAGTATCCCAGAAGCTCTAACTCTTGCTTTGACTGCTTGTACCAGAGGATTACGTTGTAGCTTTGAATACTGTGTGAGCAGTTGATTTTTGCATCTTTTCCTCTTGTGTAGATGTTAGCTGGTGTCTGGTGGACTTTGTCACTTGAAGAGGAACCTGCTGAACAGACATCACCCAAAAGTAAGAAATTACATGTAAGAAGAAGCCTTAAAAGTATGTAAATTACAGTTGTAATGGTAGCACCGTATCATACTAAAACTTCATCAACACATTAATGCCATTACCTGAAATTAGAATACAGTTTAAATGGATGCTTAGGAATAGAATAATCATGATGCCTTGCTATGACAATCCGTCCTTCAGCAGCTCTTATTACATCCTCAGCTGTTTTGTAATCATCACTCTGTCAGCCATGACCACAAACTCATGCCATTGGTTAAGTGTAAAAGTTAAAGATATACTGCCACCCTATGACAGGAAGTGGTACAGGTGCAAGATTGGGAGGTTTAACAACAGTGTTAGAACAGTACACAAATTTAGTACTTTAACTTTAAGGCAGGCTGTTCAATTAAAATTTATGAACGTCCAGTTAGAGAAAATTTCCTCAAAGGTCCGGAAAGTTTCACATGCATTAAAATTCAATCCAATATATCTTGAGGAAGTCTGATAGTTGGATCATTGTATTCTTGTAGTCAACAACTGCAGGTCAAATAAAACAAAAGAAGTACAGTTCAACAGTATTTGAACAATGATATTATTAATTTTCACAGTGAAAAGGATGGCTCGCAAATAATAAAATAACAATAAAATGTTCTTTTCTCCTTTCAATTAAAATAAGATTTTTATTGATTTAAAAAAATAATAAATCAACCTGTAGTTTGGGTTTTTGCTTAACTACATTTCACATGTAAACCATTTCAGTTTGAACCCCTGTTTCTGTTTCCCAGACTTCCCAAACTGCAACTCGTCTCTTCAGAGTTTTCTGTTTTCACACACGCGCTGAATGAATTATGTGATTGAGTAGAATCATATGGGATGAGTTACACTGACTCCATAAAGACAAGGGACAAAGCACAGACAAAAAAAACCCTCACCGTAAACACTTGGAAGGTTTTGCAGAGCAAAACAGAAATGGTCCTTTAAAATCTGGTAATAGGTCTGCGACCGTAAAGAACAGTTTCTGGGTCTGGCTGTCTGCTTATTGATGACTTGGACTTTTATGGTTATGCACAGGAAGATGATGCTCATGTTTTGGCTCACTGAAGTGAACATCAGGCTATTTCAGGAGTGAACAATTCACTCTCCCCAAA
Source organism: Bujurquina vittata (assembly GCA_015106715.1). Taxonomy (NCBI): domain Eukaryota; kingdom Metazoa; phylum Chordata; class Actinopteri; order Cichliformes; family Cichlidae; genus Bujurquina; species Bujurquina vittata. The sequence continues at coordinate 13,077 of VUQK01043099.1, read as the reverse complement.
CACCACATGAGAATCTGGGATTGTTCTGGAGCGCTGCACCAATTCTGAACTTAATTCTGCTCAACGTTAATTTTATCTCTTTATAAACTGCAGCTGGTAGAAATTTGATTTATTTTTTCCTGTTCAGTTAGAGAAATCTGAAAGTCCAACCCTTTTCAGATATAGACAGCCATCTTATTACAGCCAATGACAGTGAACCCATCTCACGTTTAATACTGTTAACCAATTTTATTACATCAATATTACAATTATATGAATTCATTAAAGAATGTTTGGTGGCTGGAATGGGACAAAGTGCATGATGTGTACTTATATCTTTGTATGACCAAAATTGGTTATAGTGGCTGATTCCAGGGTGTGGGGCTGTGAGCTGTAATACAGAGATTTAAAAAGGGGTTTGATGGGTTTTTGTATTGAGGTGCAGTGATGTGCAGCACTGTGGTAACTAGCACCACAGAAGTACACTCCACTGCTGCTCAGATTGAGCTCCTTAATCGTTAATGAGGAGTCCCTCTCTTTATCTGCATTCCCATCCATCATCACATTCACTCCAGGCTCTGGAAAGCTGTTGTCAATGTACAAATAACCCAGCAACTGCAGCTGATTTTTTGAATGCTTATACCAGAGGATTCTGTCATAGTTTGTAATACTGTGCGAGCATGAGATTTTAGCATCTTCTCCTTTGGGGTAAATGTTGGCTGGAGATTGGTAGACTTGGTCACTTGAAGGGGAACCTGCTGAACAGACATCAACCAAAAATAAGACACAACAAACGAGAATAAGACAAAAAATTGTGTTAGCAAATGCAGACTAAATAGAGTCACAACAGTTGCGCTGCATAATATCGTTCTAAAATATATTTGTCATATTCATGGTGTTGCCTGAAACTAGAATACAGTTCAAATAGATCCTCAGGAGTAGAATAATCATGATGTCTTGGTGATCTCAGTTGTGCTGCTTATTTCTCTTTTGTGAAAAAAAAACTTTGTGTAAATCATCATTTAGTGGGTGGAGTCACAGTTTTCCCAGCTTTGCATCATAATAATCATTGTGTCGATCACCACCATCACCGACGCACACTACTGGTTCAGTGTAAAAGGCTGCACAAAGATATATACTGCCACCTTCTGAGAAGACGTGTTATGGCTCCAAGGACCTATGAGTTATATGAGTA
>VUQK01043098.1:30354-48301 GCA_015106715.1 Bujurquina vittata | reverse complement strand
CAGATGACTGCCCCTCCCTGAGCCTGGTTCTGCTGGAGGTTTCTTCCTGTTAAAAGGGAGTTTTTCCTTCCCACCGTCGCCAAGTGCTTGCTCATAGGGGGTCGTATTGACTGTTGGGTTTTCTCTGCAGTATTGTAGTGTCTTTACCTGCAATACAAAGCGCCTTGAGGCGACTATTTGTTGTGAATTGGCGCTGTATAAATAAAATTGATTTGATTTGATTTGATTTGATGTGGCTGGCATAGTATACAGGAACATGTGTAGCTGAAGGTCAAAGTGGGATACGCCCACAGCGGTGGTTGAGAATGACAGAGCTATGATCCTGTGGGGCTGCCAGATACAAACTGGTGATGCTAACCAACAAAGTAGTGGTGGACAAGAAGAGGAAGAAACCCATAGTGCTAGATGTTGTAATACCAAGTGATGGCAACATCAAAAAGAAGGCGCACGAGAAGCTCGATAAATATCGAGGGCTGAGAGACGAGTTAGAGAGGATGTGGAAGGCGAAGGTAACAGTGGTCCCTGTCGTAATCAGAACACTCGAGGCACACATAGTATAAGTGTGTGTGTGTGTGTGTGTGCGCGCACGAACAATCTCATAGTTCATACCCAATTTTCAATTTTTTTTCTTGTAAATAAAGTGAAAGACCTGGTTTATCAGCTTTTAGACAAAACCTCATAATCTTTTTCCTTCCTACAATTCTGTATTACAAATGTATAACGGTGGGAGACTCACTTGAGATAGAAAGAATGGGTAGAATTGAAGAAGAGGATTTTCGTATTTATTTTTGATCTGGTTCCAAAAATCCTGAAATCTGCTTTTCCCGTATTGCTCCTCAGTAGCATCTATGTTTGCACTGTGTCGGGCAAATTCCCACATCTTTCAACCCTGATCAGATCACTATGACATCATTAGGTTTTTTTTTGTTTTTTGTTTGTTTTTTTACAGATTTGACCATGCCCCCACAGAGGCACAGATAACAGTGCTGTATATACAGGCTTTGTGGGCTACATAGTACCTTTCATAATGACTATAATGATGGTGATATGTGATATGAATAGATACTGTGCCCTTGTGTCAGTTCTAGTTGAAATGGAAACCTTCAGACTCTGTTCTCTGCTCTTCATGGGTTTTATCCCTGGTGTGATATCAGGTGATGCCAAATTAATGCTGTTAGTTTAGGCGAATGAGTAGCTTCCTCTGACCTTTGATCTTAATAAGGTTTGATCATCCAACTATAGATGGAGCATTTCTGCTAGACAACGATTTACAACTGAGAGCTTTCAGGAACAGGTTTTAAACAACTCCTTCATTTGGCTACTTTCTTCAAACCAGCTGACACCAGGCCAGCAGTACAAAATGATGAACTATATATAATAAAGTCACTCAAATTGGTGAACAATTTCAGACATAGTTTATGTGTTATAACACATCTGTAAACTTTAGCCCTGCTGGGGCCAAATATATTTTCCCAGGGTCTGTGAATGCTGAGTATTGTGGACTTTAGTGCCACTATTGTACTTCATTAACCAATTCAGAAACACACTTACTATGCAATGTACTGACCTGCCATTAAGAGCAAGTTGTAGTTGAAGGGCCCAACAACACATTGGCTGGAAATTGAACCTCCAACCCTACAATTAGTGGACTCCGTTTCTACCACCTCAGCTCCCCTCTCTACCAGTGATCATTGTTGTGATATGTTACCTGCTCTGGTCTGGAGCATGTGTGGTACCTTTGAAATTATTTTCCCCCAAAATAATTAGAATAAATATAGAAATAAACCCACATTTATATAGCACGATTCTACTCTTGCTGACTAGTCCTTTAGAGAACAAGTCATATTTTTAAGCATACTTTCACACAGCACTTTTATCTACCTCACATCCATGGTAAATTTAGGATCACCAATTAACCCAACATGAGTGTCTTTGGACTGTGGAGGAAGCCAGAGGAAAAACAGGGAAAATAAGCAATAGCCTGAGCCAACTACAGTAGGAGATTTGAACCAGGAACCGTCTTGCTGTGATGCAATAGTGCTAACTGCAGCACTGCCATGCAACCCTGTGAAAGTGAAAGAGGGTCTCCTGGGGGACAGCTCAAGCAACTTTAAGTTAATATGCGCTGTTGTGGAACACCTGGGAGTCACTTAACTCTGACCTGTGAATCATTCAAGCATAAAAAGGCATCTAACTCAATGGAAGAGCCAGTGTTGTACAGTAGCTACACACAATAGACAACCTGGCAAAGGGCCAGTTCTAAATTGCATCTTTAGGCCTGTCTCAAAAACACAATTTGTTCTGATTTCTTTAGTTAAATAAAAACTGTTTTTTGAGTTTTTGAAAAAGAAAAGAAAAAGAATTTGTTACTGCAACATATGCATCTGCAGAGTGAACTCTGTTCTGCACCAGTATCAAAGATAACATGCTTTGAGAGGCATAAAATGTTATTTTTGCACCAATATCACCTAAAAATATATTTATTAGCCAAAATTTGGCATACCTTGGCATGGCTCAAAGAAGTGAAAGACTGTCTGTCTGAAGTACGCAAAATGACTCAAGAACTGGACTGAAAATCTGACAGTGGTTCTTACGGAGTAATTAATACAAACTGGACATTTTTGGTTCAAATCATCATTAATATGTACAGAGGAGGTCAGGTAAGAAGTACCAATGAGTGACTTCAGCCATCTGTAAAACCCAGTGGAGGCTTTGTCATGGTTTGGGCCTGCATTTAAAGCAGTGGTGTTGGGGACCTCATCAGAGTTGATGCAATTCCAAACACAGAAAAGTACCATCAGAATTTGATCCGCCAAGCAATGCCATCTGGTCTGCTTCATTTTTCAGCAATGACAGTGATCCCAAACACACCGCCAATGCAGTAAATGCAAACCTGTGCAGAAAAATACACACAATGGAACACTATCAGTCATGGGCTCGCCTCCCCAGAGCCCGGACCTCAACATTATTGAAGCAGTGTGGGATCATCTTGCCGGAGAATAGAACAAAGACCACCAACATCCAAAGAAGAGCATTGTATGTCCTTCACGAAGCCTAAAGAACTATTCCTGAAGACTGCTTAAATAAATGAGAAGAAAGCTGCCTCACAGAGTCCAGGCTGTGTTGAAGAATAAAGGTGATCATACCAAATATTGACTTTCAAGCTGGTTAGACTTGTAAAAATATATATGAGATATGAATATATCTTGTTGCCTCTCCTCTGGTCAGGTTTATGCTTCCTAACTAAAGTTTATCTGATTTTGTGTTGTACTGTGATGATCAAGTGTCCCCTTATGTGTTTTGAGCAGTTAAGATTTCCTCTTCACACATATTGCTAAATGTGAGAGTTTTGATTCCTTCATTTTACCAACACTGACATGATTTCATGTTTGAAAACAATAAAGATTCATCTGATTGGAAAATCTGCAGTTAGACCAATTATGGTGTTTGCAGTTACAAATAGTGGATCACGAGAAGCGCATGCTGTGTGAACTATTGTACTAAGAACATATTTTATATCAGGAAGCTTCCTGGAACAATAAATTTGTTCCTGTCACATGTGCAGCTGCAGGCTGAACTCTGTGCTACTCTAGTTGCAAACAATGAATTTCTATAGTAGCTGCATTATAGCCAAAAATAATCCATTTTTTAAAAATCACCATCAATTAAATTAATAAAATTATTAAAGTTACTGAACACTAAATGTCCTCATTTTTTGCTTGCAAACTTTAAGTCAAGCTAATATAAATCAGTATGTTGCCTCTAACTGAAACTCTTGTTTTACAAGGCAGACTTCTAATTATCCAGATATTAAATCTGATCATTTATGGCATTACTCACATATTCGCCCTCATGTGTTTTGCTGTGCTGCCAACTGTATCAATAAGTTTAATACACCAACATAATAAAAAAGTCAGGAAGTTTCTGTTTAGAATCACATTTGCTCCCCGCAGGTAGTAAAGAAGATACTTCTCGTTTTTGTTTTTTGTACTCATGTAAAACGTTTTATTACTAATAACAAAAACCAAGAACAAAATTTCAACTTAGCCAGAATCTCTTTAAATTTCAATTTTTTTTTTATTATAAATGTTGAACACACTACTGATGAAATATCAAAAATAACGTTCTTATCAATAATTGTATAAAATATGCGACCTTCCCATGATCGAGACCAAGATAATAAAATAATAATAATAACAGTTCCCAATCGTGATGATAGAAACTCTCATTGTAAATACAATAAATCGGTAGTGTGGCGTTTACACTGGGCAGTGGGGCTTTTCCTGTCATCGCAAAAAGCAACAGCCATCAAACAGAGACAGGGCGCTGGTTAAGCCGTATAACGAATAATAGTAATATTACGTTTTTTTAAAAAGCAGTCGCTCCAAATTTTGGGGACACTTGTGTGTGTCTTCTGTTCCAACAGGGGGAAAAAAGTCTTTATTATTTTCCCTGCGCTTCTTCACTTCGCCTTGCTCCGCGCTGCGGAGCTGCAGTGATGTCAGCCTGCCTGGGTCATTTGAAGGTCAGCAGCCTCGGAAGGGTTCATACAAAGTTCACTCGCATATATTAGGCAATTCAATCTTTCACTCTCTGTGGCAAAACTAGTTGGAAATGAGTTGCACGGGGGGATGGATAACCCATTCGTCATCGCAGAAGAAACGCGAGCTTTTAAACGCCGTCCTTATTATTTTTGATTTTACTAGAGGAAGATTGTGCTGCTCGTCGCTGCTGTCGGGACGGGGCGAGTCACAGCAAACACGGCGGATTACTGTTTTTGTTGTTATGGAGTCCCCTTCAGAGGTCCGCGACAGCGTGGCGAGCGGACTCGGCGCAGGAAATGGCAAATGAGGATTTAGAAAAAGCCGCGGAGCGTTTTGGTCTGAAATAATTTCTGATTTGGGTGCGGGACGAAGGAGAAGAAGAGGAACAAAATCTGCCGTGCCAAGGAGAGGGGGGGGGTTGGAGGGGAGAGGAGTTTGACGGAGTTGTGCGCGCTTATATCGGCGATTTTTATCCATCACGCACAAGACTAGTTGAACGAAGAGCCTCTTATAATGTTTGACTGCATGGACATGCTGACCGTAAGTCCCGGGCAGATGCTGGATTTCTACACGTCCAGCCCATCCTCCTGCATGCTGCAGGAGAAGGCTCTGAAAGCATGCATCAGCGGACTGGCGCACAGAGAGTGGCATCACCGCCGGAGCGCGCACTGTAGGTCCAACTTCTCCACATTGTCTGTTATTGTTGTTGTCTTTCTTGTGCGCGTTGTCTCTCACGCTGGCAGAGTCCAGCATGCACAACATTCACAAGTGGGCACGAAAGGGCCCGCAGATGGCAGTTTTAGCGAAAGTGGCAAACATGACGAAAACTCCCGCAGCGCTTCGCTCGCATTGTGGGGAACGGGGCGCATCTTTAAATATTGCAAATGGAGCGACTCAGTAACGAAGTTTACATTTGATGTCACGTTACGTACACAGCTCTCCGTGTTTCACGCCGATCAGTGATGTCTCACATCAGTTGAGAGAGCAGCACGCTGGCTGGAGGAATGCACACCGTAAACACACCTCCCTCCCCGGGCTGCACATGGCAGGAGGGGCGGCCTGGCACACCGGGACCTGCGCTCCCTGACACTCATTCAGATAAACGGACTTTTCAATGGCGCTACCGCCGGCTCACTACCGGAGCAAAGCTGTTTTTTATCCAGCAGACTCACTGGATGCTTTGGGGGACGATTATAACTGGTTCCTCGTGATGTTAAAAAAATCAAAATTCTAAGAAAAAAAAAGGGGGGAAGAATACATTTAATTAGCGCTAAATATATAAAGAGAAGAATCCAGCCCGGTATAAAGCGGGTTGCAGAATTATTATACACAAAAATATTAAGCAGAATTATTATGCACCTTTCTATGAATTATGACTAGTTATTTAGGAAACTGTTTAATTTTTTCAAACTAGCTTACATATTAGTTAACGCACAATATTTAAAATCGCTCCATCAGGCTGCACTAACTGTGCGCTCATGAGGCAGTTGTCAGTGTTTGTTTTTGACTGTCGCCCTTGTGTTGCTCTGTGATTTATCTTAATCTGATAATGACCGGCCCCCAGCTGCTATTCCTCAGGAAGCCATTGCTCAAAGGCAAAAGTTTCCGCTGAAACCTTTAAGCTGCCTCTCACAGCGCTCTGTTGCATGTCTGGGCTCTGAAAGCGCAACATTTACCTCATTTAGAGCAGCTCTTTATTTACTTAATTACTTGTATTTACTTCTAGCGAGTCAGAAACGAGCTCATGGTGGTCAGGGGTCTTTAAATGATCAACATGCCGAAGAAAAGGAGCTTTTTTTCCCTTTAAAATATCCAGTTGGTATTCATTTTTGGGTGTCCACTAATGAGTTAATCATCTATTATTGTTGGCTTTAAAACAGACAATAAAAAGGAAACAGTGCTCCTGCTGTTACACTTGATAAATATGCTCCTGTAAAATAATTTCTATTCCATCATGTGCTCTGTAAATGTTTCTGCTCGTTTTACTTTTATTCACATATTTATTTAAGACACTAAAAGCACAGAAAGCCATGATGGTGTGGTGCTGTGAAGCTGAGAAGCGGCTGCCGAGCTTTTCATTTCAACAGGAGACTGTTCAGAACTGAGAGTGTAGGATGCTCAGCCATTGACACTAACAATGACCTTTTTTTTTTTACATTAGCTGTAAAGAAAGAAGCCATCATAGGTTCAAAATACATACATAATAGCCATATATAACCCAGTCAATTCAAAGTGCTATACAATAACATGTTTCTTTGCCATTTTGGCCTCTTGTTCAAAGCTGACATGCTTCATGGCCATTGCCAAGAACTTGTGGAACTAATAAAGCTCTTTGATCCGTAGACACAAAGTCCAAATGATCTTTTAACCAGTGCTCTATATTCAAACATTTCAGTTTCTTCAGCTTTCAGGTGTAACATCCTTTCACTCCAATCGACAGCTGTAGTTCTGCACCCTCTTTCTTAATTCCCAGTAGGCCCACTATGTTTTTTTTTGACAGGCCTGTAGGCAGGATGTTCAAATCTGTCGTCACGACAGAGGCCTGCTCCTCTCTGTAAATATGGACCTAACATTGAAAACGATGTATATTTTATCTATTATTTCTGACTCAGTTTTCCCCTTAGGAAGATTTTTTTGTTTTTTAGTTTGATTGAAATCCTGCTGTCTTCACACTTGTTTCAGTTTAAATGGAAAATGTTTTTTTATTTGTGACATTTTGCAGTTATTTTATGACCCGGTGAATGTACGCCACATTTTATTAACATTTGCTCACTGTTAAAAAAAAGGTGTGTGTGTGTGCAAAAAATGTCCTTGAGCTCTTATACAAACACTCAGCATTAAGACCGCTCTTTAATTAAATTCTTTACTTAAATAAAGCTTAAAGGAAATTAAGAATCGGACAATATTCCTTTTATTAATAATTGTATTTTTGACAAAACCTCACAAATTAATTTCTAATGTCAAGTAGAAGCCGGAAATTACTGGGAGAACATCTCCCCAGATATAGTTAAATGTACTCTTATTATCTTGTCCAATTGTTCAATGTCAGATCAGCTCTTTTTTTTTGTTTAGATGTTTAAGAAAAACTCTTCAACTTCACACTTTAGAAACACCCAATTTAAATTAAGAGCAGACTGAAGAGAATAGTTTACTTTTAGTACCTTTAAGAGTGTCATGAGCAGGACACGGAGGCCACAAGTGCTGTTATCCAAGCCCCATTCACCAGAAAATCTTTTTCTTCTTGTATAATAAAAACATGGCATTATGCTACCTCTTCAGGTATCCCTATATTCCAGTCATCATTCATATCACCAAATAAAACCTTCCTCATCTCTCAGGGCGCTTACGATAGCCTCTATTAATTACTAAAAGAGACGGAAGTCTTACTCTTGAGGAACGCATCCTTTGCCTGTAAAGCCCAATATGCAGTCAGCCGGGACCCCTCCTGGCTTACCCATCTCAATGCGGTGCTGTTTAAATAAGATTTTGATTTGAGATAACCTCTCCTGGGCTCACTGAAATGTGGGTTTATCATTTATTTTTTCAGGATAATGGAAAACTCCTGGGTGTTAATTAGCTGCAATGACAACAAACCAACCATTGATGCATTTCCTGTTTCAGTTTAGATGTTAATTAAGAATGAAACGACCTCCTTTTCAGAGGTGAAATGGGCTGTGGAATAGCGGTGCACATGATATCCGTACTCTGGAAACAAACAGCTGACATTTTATCATTAAAAGCATAATTTCATCACATCAAAAGAAATTCAAAAAGCCACGAGACAGCCGTGGACATTGTACATCTGATGAGTGTTATGAGATAATTGGGGTCTTTTTGTCTACAAGGCTTAAGCACCTCTGATATGGACATGAAAGGCCATTAGCACAGCTTGCACACCAAACTAATTTAGTGGTTGTGTGAAATGACGGGCGAATGGGGGAAGTTAAAAAAAATGTGTACAATAGTAAAATGAAAGGAAGGCTGTCTGATATTAGGGGTCTTTAATCAACATGGTTAGGATGGCATTAAGGTCGCACTGATATCGCATGTTGTCAAAAATAAATATTTATATTAATAAATATTAAATACCAAGAACCTCCTAAGTCACTACAGCTGCTGATACATTCACCTATTTATGTTTCATATTTTCAAAACTGACTCATTTTAAGATTTTTCCACAGCTTCCTATGTCATAGTGGTAATATAAAAATACTAGATATCATTTTTTATATTTTATAATGTGGAGAATATGATTTATCATATCCTCTCTCTCTCTCTCGCTCTCTCTCTCTCACACACACACACACACTCGCGCGTGCACACACCCACGCACGCACACACACCCACGCACACAGTTTCAGACAGCCCGTTCTAAACTTCATTTTAAAAATGGTTAAATTAAACTGTTTTTTTTGTTAAATTTAAGTTAATTTAAATTAGATAAAAGCATTGCTTAAGGAAACACGTACAATTTACAGAGATGAATCGACATAGGGTTAAAAAATGCAATAAAATATAAAGAATGGGGTAAAACAAAAGAGTAAAAAAAGAGGAAACTAATACAATACCATTCAAACAATACAAACCAAAGTATCATAATTTCATTTAAATTGTTAAAAATGTAAGTAACTTATTCATTATCTCTTTTGCAAACTTATTTGAGTATTATAGCCGTTTTCCCCTGTTTTATTATTGATTATTTGATTGTTGTTGTCCACGGTATAACAAATAGAGTACCCTCTAAAAGTATATTTGCATAGATTTTTTTTCAAGCTTTGAACTACTACAAAACAAATTATATAGATATATGAAAAATATACAGTATAACAGTATGTATACACTTGTTATAGCTAAAGCGGGACCTTCTGTGATTTTGGCCCTGGATGGGTGTGTCTTGTGCTTTCTAGAGCTTTAAGTGCCACCCTTTTGTACAGCTGACTCTACTCAGCAATTAAGTCAGAGTATATAAGACCAGAGAGAGGAGCGCTCAAGGGCCAAAGAGCCTTTTTTGGTTCTGGTGGTGATCTGTGTGTGTTGTGGCTGCTTTCGCCTGCTCTGTGGAGAGAAGGGTGTTTTTGGTGATTTAGTCTTCTGTTTGGTGATGAGGTTTTTTTTTTCTTTCAATGTGACATCAGCTTGTCTATCTCTTTCAGTTTTATTATAAAGAAACCCTTTGACAATTTTGCATCCATCTCTCTTTTTTTCAACTCAGAATTTTTTGTAACTTTCCCACATCCCCTGAACCTTTTTTAAGGGGAACATAATGAGTGGGGGCTTGTCCAGGATCTGAAAATCTGGAATAATAATGCTGGAATTAGCGTTATTTGTCTTTTGATAATATTTACCATGTTGGTGGGTGATACAGTGTTACCTGTGGAAAATATGACATCCTAGTTAAGTGAGATGAGTGTCCTGCTGAGCTTTTTAAATACTTTTTCAGGCACGCTTTTCTTGTTTTGCATTTTATTTTATTTTTGGAATAATCCTGGACCTGGGTAAATTTGTATTGGTTGTGTAATGTGCAGCTCAGTGTATGTCACTATAGGTGTAAGTTGGACTTGGAGAATAAGTTGTATTAAGTTCAGCATTAAGCTGTTAGTTGTTGCTAGCATGTGATCGTGTTAGCAGGTGTGTGTGGTGTCCTAATTGAGTCAAGGGAACTTAGCAGCAGCTTGTGTATAACAGTGTATAACAAGTTTGCCTCAGTTTGTGTGACTGTTGAACCTTCCCTAAATGTTAAAATGGATGAAAAGCTGAGAGTGAGTCTTGAACACCTTCACTTGGAGAAAGAGGAACAATAGAGGGAATTCCAGTTCAGGAAGGAGCTGGACCTAAATAAAATGGAGGCTGAGTGCCATCAAATTGCATCAGCTAGAACGAATAAGCTCTGGTCCTATAACTGCTGGTGTACAGGTGTCCACTATCTTGTTTGTGAGTAAAAACATTCATCTTCTTCCAGTCTTTGAGACACTTTGAGAAGTGTTGAGACAACCAGTGAGTCGTGGCTCTCAGACTGAAAAAGATATCAGCAGTAAGAAATGGCCACACTTGGAGCATAATGGCTCAACATGTCTTCATGTGGTCAGTGTCAGAGGTTAACTACTTCTGAGCTTCCACCTGTTGGCCGTGTTCGTGGTCCTCCTGATTACCAACAGTGTAAGGTGGGTTCAAATCCAACATCTGGCTGGGGCCTTTCTGTGGGAAGGTTGCATGTTCTCCATGTGTCTGTGTGGGTTCTTTGAGTCCTCCCACAGTCCAAAGACAGCAGTTAGCTAAAGTTAGGTTAATTGGTGGTTGGTGAATGTGAGTGGGAATGGTTGTCTCTGTTTTGGCCCTGCAACAGACTGGTGTTCTGTCTGCCCTATGGCAGTTCAGATCGGTACAGGTCCTCTGAACTGTGGGAGACTTGGGGTCCTTTCTGAGGCACATAAAGTGCTTCAGTAAGGCCCAGATGCAGTCCCCAGTGTTCTCCATATTTACTGGATCAACACACTGATGGCACACACAAACTTTAGTGTTGGCTATAATTTGAGAACAATATGGCCTGATGATCAAATTCACAAGATAGATGCATGTATTAAAAATCTCGGATGAGTTGAACTCCCTGCAACCTTGACCTCAAACTAAAGGTCAGAGGTAAGGTTTTCTGAAAATCATTTGGATGCAATAACTCCAGAATGATCTCACGTAGGACCTTTAAATTCACACTGTAGATGGATACTGTTCAAGAAAGAGCCATTAAACTTCAGACACTTGTTCATTGACTTATAACAGCACTTTAATCTGATTTTACATATAACTATTTTTATGTAAGGTTTGGAATACTAAAAACATCAAAATATTTTTGTATTATAAAAATATCATTAAGAAGTGAATGGTTGTTCATTAAACCATTTCTGTAACTAAAAAGATTTCGCAGTTTAGTTTTGAATAGAAACAAGATGTGTAGGTCGGGCACCCTGCAGTGCAACCTGAACAGAAGTTAACTTTCAAAAGAGCAAAGATCTAGAAATGGACTTTATATGGAGAGGCCCTCACAGATTATGGGACCCTTACAAGGGGACTGTGTGGAATTTTCAAGCCTTTGAAATCAAATTTGAAAACATTGCTTGAATAGTCAAGAACAGCTAAAAAGTGACCATTTCTAGTTTGAACCAGGTGAAGACAAATGCACCAACCAGCGTTTAATCTTGGATAACAGGATGATTTAAAAATTGTTGATGTAAAAGCAACACTTGTTAATTTTGAGGAACGAAAAAGGACCATGTACAGTCAACAGCGGACACAACACATCTGCAAGGCAAGTATACCAAACTCAAACGTAGTAGCACTAGTTTGGTAATATAATACGCTGTTTATAGCTTAGCACTAAATCTCTATGACCAGTCATATTGCATATAGTTAACAGAGGTGTCAGCTAACTAATTAATAAACCAACTCTTCCCTCTCGTGATGTTGTGAGGAGAGTGGGCTTGCTAGCAAAGCTAATGACTGAGGTGGTCTTAGTGAGTTTACCCTTTAAGCTACCTGCACACAATTGCTAACATCCAGTACTATGCTTCTTTGAATTTAAACAGGTTTATCTATTAAAGTGTCCCCTATACTCACACAGGCTTACTTTTCTTTCTCTCAGCAGATTCATTATATGACTTGTTGGTGTCAGGGGTATTGTAAAAAGGTGAGTTTGCGCCATAAGCATTTTAAAGGATGTTCAGAAATTATACTTGTTAGAGCTGTGGAGTTTTTGTGAAAACCCTCAAAGGTTATATTCTCATCATTAAGGGGTACACAAAAATTAGGCACATACCAGTGTGCATCTTGTCTAGCAGGTTGCAAGTCAATTCATAAATTAGTGCTTTCAGGTTTCTCATTTACTATCACTATCGGCTTTGATCTTCTGCGTTACAGTGTAAGACTTTGCAGGGACCCTTTATAGAGTTAGATGAAAAGAACAAAGTTAATCATGCCCTAATTATAGAGGCTAAGTTGTTCCCTCAGTGTGATTCAGTATTATTTATTCTGTAAAGTTCTTGTGAATGTTTGACCTCTCCTCCAGAAGCACATTTGTGAGGTTAGACATCAGATATTGGACAAGAAGGCCTGACTCACTGTCTGCGCTCTAATTCATCCCAAAACTGTTATGTGGCGTTGAGTTAAGGACTCTGTGCAGGCCAGTCAAGTTCTTCCACACGGAAACTCACTCATCCGTGTCTTTATGGATCTCGGTTTGTGCACTGGTGTGAAGTCATGTTGGAACAGGAAGGGGTCATCCCTCAAACTGTTCCCACAAAGTTGTCCAAAATATCTTGGTATGCTGAATAATTAAGAGTTCCTTTCACTGGAGCTACAGTAAGGGGCCGAGCTCATCATAATCCCCCCTCCACAAGTGCTTTACACTTGGAATAATGCAGTTAGACAAGTACAGTTCCCCTGGCAATCGCCAAACCCATACTCGTCCATCAGATTGCCAGACAGAGAAGTGGGATTTATCACTCCAGAGAACACGTCTCAGCTGCTTTAGAGTCCATTGGTGGCGTGCTTTAAAACACTGCATCTGATGCTTTGCATTGCGCTTGGTGATGTAAGGCTTGGATGCAGCTGCTCGGCCATGGAAACCGATTCCATGAAGCTTTCTACACACTGTTCTTGAGCTAATCTGAAGGCCAGAAGAAATTTGGAGGTTTGTAGCGATTGACTGCAGAAAGCTGGCTTCCTCTACCTCAGTATCCACTGACTGGCTGAGCTGTTGTCATGCCCAATCGCTTCCACTTTGTTAAAATACCACTAACACTTGACTGTGGAATATTTAGTAGTGACGAAATTTCACAACTGGGCTTGCTACACAGCTTGGATCCTATCACGGTACCACGCTGGAATTCACTGAGCTCCTGAGAGCGACCCATTCTTTCACAAATGTTTGTAGCAGCAGTCTGCATGCCTAGGTGCTTGGTTTACACACCTGTGGCCATGGAAGTGACTGTAACACCTGAATTCAATGATTTGGATGGATGAGTGAATACTTTTGGCGATATAGTGCATTTCCTTTGTTCTTTTTCAGTTCATTTGTAAACCTCCACTCACGTGCTCCCTGTTCTCTGAAGAAGTTTGGATTTTGCTAATTACGTTTTCCTCTGTGGACTTCTGCATACACCCTAATTCAAGGTTAGTTTTCAGTTTAACTTGCTGATATCTGAGTACTGCGTTTGTGTTCCTTTCATTCCACACTTGACAGATCACAGATGCCTATGCAAATGCAAAAAGCTGTTACACAATTAAATGCACAATCAAAACATAGATTACTCATTTTCACTAAACTTACTAAAATTGTAATTTATTTATAATCACACCACAACATGTCCTTTGCAAATTCCCACTATTTTATTGGTAATTTATAAAAAAAGTATATTAAAGTAAAGTAAGTCCATGTTTAGTTACTGATTACTAATTGGGTTTTGGGGGTGTTGTTGTGTTTTGTATTTAATTAAACAGACATGTCTTCAAGATACATCCCAGCAAAAGATGAAAAAGTGAAGAAGAACACTTCAAGCAGGTGGTTGGTGGTCATCTTTCTCTGAAACTGTGTGAACCTGAAGAGAACAGGATGCAAGTGGCAGACCACCCATTTCTGGTATTCTCTGGGGAGTTCCAATCGATTTGCATGGTGCTGGGCTGTGAGCACAAGTCCCAAAAGACTGGCAGTGCTTTTTCTGTTCCTCCTTGCATAAAGAAGCAGGCATTGGTCCTGTTGATGCCCTTCTACAGTCCTATCCTGCTCTCGTTGCGTAATCGCCTATCTTCTGGTATCGCTACCACACTCTTGAGACTTTGTTTGGGGACACAACAAAACTTATAGTAACTGAACCTATGGACATGCCATCCTGGTGGAGCTGGAGTGCGTGTTGAACCTGAATGGGCTTAAACTGTCTCATCCTGCCAGTAGGAGAGAACAGTGGTCTTTGGCCACCTTTCCTTGAGGGTGGGATCCAAATATAAATTTGCTGTCTACAAAGGTCCAAACATCTTCAGGTGTCTACAGCACTAGAGAAAGTTTTCAAGTTCTGTGACTCTAAGTTTATGGTGCCCTTTGTTTTATGGCAAGATGTTTAGAATATTTGTTCTGTTTTGTTTGTATGGCTCAAAAAAAGCCTTTTGGAAGAGATAATTTTTATTTTTTTGTTGGAAGTTTTCTGTTGTGTCTATTTGTTAACAGAATTTAAATGTTGAAGCACAGGAAATAAATGTGTCTGAACTGTTTAAGAGTTTTGATTGTAAAACAAAATCTCATCATTCTCTACTTTATGGCATTTAACCACCGTGTAGTTTTAAGTAAGTTAAATTATATAAAGTGTGGGCGCACGGGTGGCTCAGTGGTGGAGCAGGCAACTACATGCACATGCCACCCTGTGGCGTGCATGGCGTGGGCTCCAGTCCCTCCAGTCTCCTTCCCCTGTTTCCTGTCTGTCTTCACTGCCAGCAAAGCTGCTGTGGCCAAAAAAAAGTAATAATAATAAAAAGTGATAAAGTGGTTTTACAGCAGCAGCAAAAATTTTAAAATAAACAGTAGTAATCTTGTACCATATTATGACGTTATTATATACGGTAAGGCTAATATTTTATTAATCACAACTCTTATAATATTCATCTCTATTAAATCCACAATTTTATGTGGAATCCTATCTGTTCAAGCCATATGTACTAAGATCTGTAATTAAGAGTGTAATGTAATTACAATAATATTTTCAGGATATTTTTGAAAATCGTAAGTTGGAAAACATAAAAACCCCTTTTACAGTTGATATAATAAAAAATGAGCAATATATCTTCGTCAAGTATATTTATTTTGACTTTATGTGTGTTACAGTATATAATTTTATTATATTATGGAATAAAAGTACCAATTCTTTTTTACATTAAATTACATAATAAAACCTTTCTGCAATTTTAGCCTGATTAATTGTATTACAGTAGTGTTTGTCCATATTATTAGGTAATTTAATTGTTTTTACACATGTACATACTTTTTACTGAATATAAAAAAATCTTTAAAAAATAAAATATTTCATATATTTTAAAGCTAATATAGCTGTATTTTGAGTTATTGTCCTATAAAAATAGAGGACAGTAAATGCTTTTATGTTATGTTAATTTTCCATTATTTTACTCCACCTACTGGAATATTATCACTAGTATGTTTTTCCCATTGGCCTGTGGGATACCCAGATACTTCTGGCTGTCCTGCGTATCTGCTATTCTGCCTTCTGGTAGTTCCACCCAAATGAGATCTCAATATCCTCACTGTAGATCCTTGTGAGGTGGATCAGTGAGTCAGTGTCTTGCTCACTTCTGGCATACAGCTTGATATTATCCATGTTCAGGAGGTGGTCACTCCCCTCCTGAATCAGTATCTGAGGGGTTTGATAGGCCTCAAACAGCCATAGGGACAGTACATCTCCTTGGTATATTCCTCACTTGTTTGCAAGTGCCTTGGAATTGGCCTCCAGTGTTGTCTTCCCCAGTCCTATTGAGTTGCTGATGAATGGTATTAGTGAACTATTAGCTTTGTACAGTGCCATGGCTGCTATGATGCCTGAGAGGACCTTCCATGCTGTGAGGCAGGTAATCTGTGAGTAGTTTGATGGTGTCGTACCCTTGTGGGGATCAAGGGTACGACACTTAGATTTTTAGCACACCTTCCCTGTAAGTAGTACAGTAAGTACATCTTCCCTGTCATTATCTGCAGCAGAAAAGCAGCATTGTCCTCCAAAATTCCATCAGTGTGTTAAATTCCTGTGTGTGGTAACAAACTTTGCCCTATGTCGGTTGTGTGGACCATGTGCGCAGAGTTTTGCATGCCACTTGTTTTCCAACTGGGGGATTTGAATGTAAGGAAGTAGGGGGCACAGAACAGATAAAAGATGCTTCAGCTCTCCAGATTCTACATTACCTACAAGTAATGCACCCTGCCTAATGCCACTTGTTTACAGCTGAATCAGCATAAGTGTTGCAGTTTCAAACAGATTGTGTCCCCTAAAAAAGTAACTGAAAAATGCCAGTTTAGTCAAGATATATTATATTGTCAAAAGTATTCACTCACCAATTGGGAACAAAGGCAACTCAGCCATGAATCACAGAGCGGGGTCAGCAGATGCTGAGACACATAGTGCTCAGAAGTTTCTAACTTTCTGCAGTGTCAATCACTACAGACCTCCAAACTTCATGTAGTGTGAATAGAGAGCTTCATGGAAATGGTTTCCATGGCCGAACAGCTGCATCCAAGTCTTACATCACCAAGTGCAATGCAAAGCATCAGATGCAGTGGTGGGAAGCATGCTGCCACTGGATTCTAGAGCAGTGGAGATGTGTTCTCTGCAGTTACAAGTCCCACTTCTGTCTGGCAATCTGATGGATGAGCCTGGGTGTGGTGGTTGCCTGGAGAACTCTACTCGTCTGACTGCATGATCGAGGGGGGATTATGGGGTGGGTTTGTTTTTCAGGATTTGGGTTTGGCTCCTTAGTTCTGGTGAAAGGAACATACAGTACCAAGATGTTTTGGACAATTTCATGCCCCCAACTTTATGTGAACAGTTTGGGGATGGCCCCTTCCTGTTCCAACATGAGTGCACACCAGTGCAAAAACCGAGGTCCATAAAGACATGGATGAGTGGAAGAATGAGTGGTTTGCACAGAGCCCTGTCCTCAACCCGATAGAACACCTTTGGGATGAATTAGAGGGGAGACTGTGAGCCAGGCCTTCTCATCCAGCATCAGTGTCTGTGACCTCACAAATGTATTTCTGGAAGAATGGTCAAACATTCCCATAAACACTCCTAAACCTTGTAGAAAGCCTTCCCAGAAGAGTTGTCATAGCTGCTAAGGGTGGACCAATGTCATGGATTAAGAATGGGATGTCACTCAAGTTTATCTGCATGTGAAGGCAGAGGAGCAAATACCTTTGGTAATATAGTGTATATAAAAAAAAAAATCAATGTTTCTGAGTTTACTCAGTTTAGTTGTGTCAAGTTAATCTTGTCTCCTCATTCAGCTGTGTGTCTCCTTGACCCATGTTTCCCTAAAAGTTTCATAGTATTTGGATCTCCTGCTCCTGCCCTGCAGTTGTGTGGGACTTTTGTGTTCTTGTGAGTGATCGGCATTAAAGCTGCTTTTGAGTTTGTTTCTTGTCTCCTGCGCCCTGCATTCGGGTACACAATCTGCCTGCTACAAGTTGATCGATGACAGAATTAATCACTGAATAAAATTACACAGAATACACAAAATCATAGTGCATAAAACCTTTAGATTGTAGCTTTTGGTTGACAAATGAATAAATGCAGTCGCCCACACTAAGAAACTGAAAACATTCACAATCTAACAAAAAAAAAACATGACAAAAAATAAAAAACAAA
>VUQK01043097.1:2362-26416 GCA_015106715.1 Bujurquina vittata | reverse complement strand
TCAACCCATGAGTTAAATGCCTTTTTTAATGCTTGAATGACCCGGACAGAAAAAGAGGAAAAAAAGCAACCAATGTCCCAAAAAAAACCAAACCCCCCCCCCCCCAGAAAACCCAACTTTTAAAGGCCTTCAGAAAACCTGGAGAACTATTGCTCAAAACCACTTTAAAAACAGCAAGAAAGTCTGGCTCCTTGGAGGCAAAATATCAAGAAACTAAGGGTGACTGAAGACTTTTACACTGTACTGCAGTTTTAATTACATTTTCCAAAAGCCAAATCTCTTTTCTTTTATATAAAACTTTGCTTTGCAATCCTCCCCTGCAGAGCGGAAAACCCACTCTGTGAGTCCATGTGAATGAGAATCAAGTGTTTCTGCCATTAGACGAGATTGAAAACATAGTAAACAACCACAGACGACTGGCTCATGAGTTTCTCTCTGGCAGTTTAAGGATATCCCTCTCCATCAGGAATGCTGCTTCAAGCAACAAATTTGCTTTATTGGCTCGCCATCAGCTGTCTGTTAGATTTGCTTCAGATGCTGCTCCCGAGGAAACACAGTGTTTCACTTAGGACAAGATGCACCAGTCTGTACTGATTGGGCTCATCACGTCCAGACGTCTGTCTGTATGCAGTGTATGCTGTGTGTTAGATGATGATTGTGAACAAAGGCCTTCCTACCTGTTGAGTTAAAATAAATAATTTGGGGTCATTTTAGTGTTTTTTTTATTCCTACTTGTAGCTTCACGAGTAAGAAGTGCACACAGGCATCCGCAGTGTAATTTGTTCAGTTTCTCTGAATTGTTTTTTGACAGGTTTTGTCATTTTTGCATGTTTTTGAAATTTGTTTTTGCTGATTTCTCTGTCAAACTGTACTAAATACTGTAGTGGTATGTTTAGTCAAAACAGATGTTTTATATAACAAGCAGCTTTTATCAGCCAAAATGGTTTAAAAACATTATCCTAGTCTGACAGCTTTTACCAAAACTAACCAGTTTGCTATGCAAGGTCACTGTGTATTACCTTTATAAACATTTCTGGACCTGAATCTGTATAATCTTTAGGTGAGGCCCAAGAGTTTTGGTACTGGAAGCTTTCTGTTTTCTATTTGTTAAACAGTACTCTGACTGCAGCCACATTTGAGCAGGCTTTGGTTATATGTGTGTGATGCACACAACGGGGCTTGCATTTTCTGAAATCTAATTATACAGTGGGTACGGAAAGTATTCAGACCCCTTTAAATTTGTTTCATTGCAGCCATTTGCTAAAATCAAAAAGTTCATTTTATTTCTCATTAATGTACACTCAGCACCCCATCTTGACAGAAAAAAAGCAGAACTGTAGAATTTTTGCAAATTTATTAAAAAAGAAAAAGTGAAACATCACTTGGTCAGAAGTATTCAGACCCTTTGCACAGTATTGAGTGTCTTTTGTGTATTATGCTCTTTATCTCCCTCACAAATAATTACCTTTTGGGGACACAAAAAGATTGGTTAACATTTTCCACTCACAGTTAATTGCTGTCCAGACTTTCTGGTCAGCTTTGAGCTCTTGCACTTAACATTTTTCTCCATTGTGTGATGACATTACTGTCTGTTTCTCAATTTCAACAAACTGACTATTCCACTTTCAAAGAAAGGCTGTCGAGTGCTAAAATTATTATTTCTTTTAAATGTTTGTGTTTTATTTTTAAGGCTGGTATTTACTCTCTGATTTGCTGATTAGGAAGAACTAACTCTGCCTTGGTCTTTGGGACCAGAAGACTTTAGTTAGCCTAAGATTGCTCCTTCTAGCCTCACAGGTATAAAGCTGACATTGACACTAAACTGGGGGATATGTTTTCAGGTAAAATTTTAAAATTATCTGCCCCATGCCCTCATTGTTTATTAATTTCAGTCAAATAAACAATTCCCTATTTCCCATCTACCATATGGACAATTGCTTCTAAATTCAGATAAAACTGAAGTTCTTGTGCTCGGCCCCACAAATCTTAGAAACGTGGTGTCAAACCAGATACTTACTCTGGATGGCATTACCTTGGCCTCTGGTAACACTGTGAGAAATCCTAGAGTCATTTTCGACCAGGATATGTCATTCAATGCACATCTTATCTCAAAGACCTCATAGTGCCGTATCACCCCAATAGAGTATCTCGCTCTCAGACTGCTGGCTTACTTGCGGTTCCCAGGATGGGAGGCAGAGCCTTCAGCTTTCAGTTTGGATTCGGGAGACAGAGAACCTCTCAATTTTTAAGATCAGGCTTAAAACTTTCCTTTATGATAAAGCTTATAGTTAGGGTTGGATCAGGTGACCCCGAACCATCCCTAGTTATGCTGCAATAGGCCTCGGCTGTAGGGGGCTCCCATGATGGACTGAGTGTTTCTTCTTATTCACCTCTTTTTACTCAGTTTATACTTCACTTTGCAGTCAATCATTTGTTCTTATTAATCTCTGTCTCTCTTCCACAGTGTCTTTTGTCCGGTTTCTCTCTCCTGAGCCCCAAACGGCCATGGCAGGTGACTGCCCCTCCCTGACCCTGGTTCTGCTGGAGGTTTCTTCCTGTTAAAAGGGAGTTTTTCCTTCTCACTATCGCCAAAATGCTTGTTCATAGGGAGTCGTTTTGATTGTTGGCTTTTATCTGTAATTATTGTAGGGTCTTTACCTTACAATATAAAGCGCCTGGAAGCGACAGTTGTGATTTGGTGCTATATACATAAAACTGAAAAGGGGAATCTGGACATTTCATATCTGATTGTTTTCATATTCCGGGCATTCCAAGAGAAAATATTACTTTTGCCCTTTTGTTTCACCCTGGGCACAGAATCAGTTTTGTCTCTTAATTATTGTTTTCTGTGACTTAAACAATCAATTCTTTCCATGAATCTATCGTTCTGTGAGTAAATTATAACCTTAACCTTGCCAGTGAATGATGCCATAACCCTTTGACGTGAAGACAAATGGATTAATCCCTACAGGGACACCTGTGGTGAGTTATGTGCATCCCCTGTGAGGTTGAACAAGGGCTACTGTGTATCCACTCACTGTGTCTTCATCATCTGTTGTACGCTGATTTACTCTGGGTTGTATCCAGATTAATTCTTTATTGGAGGAGCCTTTTATTTTTCTGAATTCAGTCCAGACAGTTTAGCAGATAAATGGACAGAAAAATAGAAAGAAGGAGCAGTTAGGTTTTTTTTTTGAAAGTGTCATAGTAGCAATTTTCAGGCTTTAGTGTAAACTGTGGTTTTCGTGTTCTGTTCAGCAAGTGTGAAATGATTTTATGATGTTGTGTGTGTGGAGTGGGTAATTATTTTCCACTTCCCAAAGCAAAGGTATTTGCATTAACTGAGAATGGCTGTAAATATGATGAAACGTCTCCAGTCTGCCTTCTCTTTGCCATCTAGAGCCATTGTGATAGAAAGAAAACATTAAAGACACATTATAACATAAATTCTGCAAAAAAAAAAAAAAATTCTGGTTGAGCCAATGGATTGAAGATATTTGAATCTCTGGAAAAGGTTATCACACAGTGGAATTTATGAGGAAGTGACAATGACACAAACATATGCTTTCACAAAGTATAGAGGTTTGCGGAAAGAGATAGCCAACCTAACCCTAGTTTGACACTATTTTCTATCATAACAGTTAGTGACGCTAACTGCTAACTAAATGACCACTAAAAAAGGTTTATACTAAAGGAAATATACTCAGCAAAAGTGCTGAGCCAAATTAAGAGGCAACACCATCTCATGTAATGGAAGTTTTGATGCATAGGTCTTTGGTGAATTTTTGCAGTACAATGTGTCATCTTAGTGGGTCAGTGAACGCAGTGTTTTTAGGTTTTTGGACTTTCTATTTGTGTTTATTTAATTTCTATGTGAGATTTGTTTCCAGGGTTGTGTAATATTTATATTATTTCTTGCATTCCTCCTCTTAGTGTATTTAGTCTTGTTCTCTGTTCCGTGCTCATGTCCAAGTTAGTGCATTAGGTTCATTCATGTCTTTGTGCTTCCCTGTATATTCTTTAGCCTTTCTGCATTATTTTGAGACTGGTGTTTCTTGTGCTTAGTTTTATTTCTTGTGTCTGCTGTGATTCAGTTCAGCCGTATCTCATCCTCCCCAGCTGTCTCCACTTCCCCTTTTATGTATATATCGTCTGTCTCCCTTTGTCCAGAGTGTCTGCTTGTGTTAATGCTGATGGTCCTGTTTACCTTTCCTTCGTGTGTTCCAGCACTTGCGTGTGTTTTGCAGATTCTTCTTTTGTATTTTCACCTTTTGAATTCTGGACATTCAGCTAGAATTAACGGCTCATTTTTTGATAACTGCCTGCCTTTGCGATTCGTATTTGAGCCCTCCACAACACACTATGGTGCATCATCTTCCAGCTAGAATAAAGGGAGCTGAGCAGTTAAGAAAAACAATGGCTGACCAAGCAGCCATGTTTAATGTACCCAGAATTCAAAGCAAATTTGTTTTATGAAACAAACAAATGCACATGAATTAAGACATCTGTTTGAAATCTGTAAGTTTGTTCTAAGCCACAGTCTCATCTTTCTGAAATGTATGACATTTTGCAACACAAAAATGCAGTGTTAACTTTAACAAACAATGAAAGGCAGAATGAAGCCATGCGGCCATGTACTGTATATAAACACATCTAAACAGTTTATTTGTTGACTTCTGAAGGCCTTCTGTGTTTGCTCCACTGTGTGCACACTGACCTACTCTGCAGGACTTGTGTACTGTACAAGACTCTCATAGCTCGCCAATGTTCCACCATAAAACATAATTTCATCATGATGTTAACTTTAAAACAAAATGGGATGCTGGATTTTTACTCAAAAGGAGGCCGAGCTGAGTAGTTTTCAGTGTGTCAAAGCCTGAAAATGATTTTAACATGACATGCTTCTGCGTTGTGTTTTTAGTCATAAATGTGTTACGCAAAGTGTTTCTGTAACTATTGTCAAGGATGCATCTTCTGTATATAAGAGGTCTGGGATTTAAATTTGGACGTGTAAAGGGCTGGTGAAGTGGTAGATGAGTGTCTTGTTATATTTTGTAGTTACAACACACCTCTCTGAGTTTAAAACAAAAAAAATATGCATTATTATTATTATTACTGTTATTTACTTTTGTCTTCTGTGGTCTCTGATAACTATTATGGAAATACACGGTGGTTAGCTCCGCTGCCTTACAGCAAGAAGGTACTGGGTTTGAATCCACCATTTAGCCCAGGCCTTTCGGCCAAGGTGTGCAGTTTGTGGGGTTAGATTAACTGGTGATTCCAAATTGCCCATAGGTGTGAATAGCTGTCTATCTCTCTGTATTGGTCCTGCAACAGACTGGTGAGCTCTCAGCTGGGATAGACTCCAGCCCCTCGCGAACCTGATTTGGAGAAGCAGAAGAAAATGGATGGATGGACTTATTTACAACTCAAGATTAATATTGTACAGGCTTGAGTGGTGCATATCGACCAAACAGGTTACAAAAAGTAATTGGCAAAAAATGCACACAGACACCAACAACTAGCATGAGGCATTGATAGACTCGAAAAAACAACACATGAAAGTAAAAAGGCACATCAACTGGAGGCTTGGAAGGAGCTCTTGGGTGGTGAAGGGGAGGAGATGGGTTGCACGAATGAATCTGGAAGGGAGAATGACAGGTAAGCAGTGATATTTAAAGCACACTGAGCTTTAAAGCTTGGGAAAGTGGAGGTGATGTTAAATAGAGAAATGGAGAAACAACTGGGAAAGAATCTGGATGAGTGATTTTCAAATCGTCCTTGTTGAACTTAGGCCTGAGCTTCATTTATTACATAGCAAAGATTTATACATAGATTGTATTAGTAGCAGTCACTACAAAGGTTTTGGCAGTGGCACCCCCGCTAAAACTGTTTTTGAGGGAAGTCATTACACTCACTGTCCAATGACAAGATTGAAGCTGCTTTGGAGATGTGTCTAATTTTCCCTGTCTTTGTAGTATTGAAAGAGAACAATTCTTTCCTGAAGCTGTAGGTTAAAAAAATATGTTCTAAAGAAGCAAAAGGCACCACTGCCCTTTTACTCATTAAATGTGCCATTGTGTTCACAGTTACTGACATTATCATTTGGTGGAGAATGGTGAGAAGTTGGATGCTGTAAAACCAATAAAATCAATCATGCTCTTTGGGTTCACATGCAAAGACTGATTGCAACTTTTGGATGGCAAAAAAGCGAGTCCATTTTTTTCTTGGAAAAACCTGTTGTGTCTCTGAGACCTTGTATGGAGGTCACTGTCAAATTTTGGGAGTGAAAAAACTGCAGTAGCAGAGTAGAGTGCGCGTAAAAAGTCCGAATATATAATGCCGACATCTGTGTGTTTGTAATTGTGTGTCAGAACCAGATTCTCTCTTTAAGACTGCGGATTTGTCTAGTATCCTATCTGCTGTCAGCTCTAAGCTGGAGGCCTGATCCTCCCATGTAATGTGGTTATTTATCTTTCAGATGGAGGATCCCTCCTGACAAGCTCTCTCACATACATAAAATACGTGCATGCTTGCACAGGCACAGCAAGGGCACACACATTTACACACAGGCAAAGGCACACAAAATGAGAACCACATTGTGCTTTTGAGCGCTCTCTTCTTCTCTCTGAGACAAATTTAAAAGTGGATGAATTATATCTCTTTCTTTTCTCTGTCCTCTAGTTCCCCTAAATTCTTTTGCTTCATCATCTACATCACTGCTGTCCCCCTTGGCTTTCCAGAGGAAAAAAAAGAAGAGATTTGTTAATTGCCACATGGTAGTTGGCAGTTACTCTTTCTGTCTGTCAAATGTCATCATAATGCAGCTGTGTGTCTCATTTTCAAAAAATGTAATTTGTAGTCCCAGGTCTGTGGCATAAATGTGAACATTTTAAAAATACCACACAAAAATACTCTTCTCTGTAGATTTATTTGTATAACTTTAAAAATCTTTTGCAGACGTGTCACATTTTAGTAGCTAAATATTGCTCACATTCCCTCATTTCCACTGCATAGCCTTTACTTTGATGGGCCATCCAAATATATTAATTAAACCAATTCTGGGGGTGGTGGTGGTGGTGGGGGGGGGGGTGACTGCAGCATTATGACATTGGGCATGCAGTATGATATGGTGATTTTTATACATGAAAAAGAAATTTGTGTGCACATTGTGGGTGTGTGCGTGAAATGTTAGATGATTATTCCATAGATTTTCCGCTTTGCTGTAGAATGTGGAGTCCATTTATCGGCCTGGAAAACTGGACTTAATGCACAACCACACATCCTGACTGGCACGTAATAAATTTACAAAAAAATGGAACAAGGTCTGGAGTTGGAGAAGTTCAATAAAAGTATCTCTATAGATTTCATATTATAGCAACTTGGTGATACAGTGATGACAGAAAAATCTGATCTTTGTGGTGCGGTAAGGAGCTGAGTATGTGGAAGGATGAATGTGTGTCTCTTAATGTCTGCAGCAATTTCATCCTTGAAACGCTCTGACCGGGTATGGAATTCTGTAACTTAATAAGCCATTCTACTCATGGCATCAACGGGATGTTGGACAAAGTGAGTGGAAAAAAAAAATCTAAATTCTTGTCTTATTCCATCCTCGAAATCATAACCAGTCCAAGTGAGGTAGCTTGCACACAACTGTGAAAGCTTTCACTGAGCTGTGAAAGAACACCTACACTTGTTCATGGCAGCAAACATTTTCCGATCGCCTGCACCTACTGGAAGGCTACAAAAAATAATCTTGATCTTAAAATTTTGAACATGTCAGTTTGATATTGGGAGGAATTTGGTGACGCCTTCTGTGAGTGGTTTTCCACCAGACTGAAGGTGATCCCTCTTCAGGGAGTATGGTGGCCAAGGTCCTGTTGATGAGAAAGATAAAATATAACCAACCTTGTTTAATCTGACAGACAAAAACTGATCTTTGGATCGTACAACTGCTGTTTTTTTTTTTCCCTTTTCTTTTTTTGTACCCATCACTGATATACCTTTTCCAGCTGCGTGGCGCGTGTTGGCAGATTTGGATGAGTGATGTGACGAAAAGCTATAAAATGAAAGAAAGGAGTGACAAATCCGTAATGTCAAAAGCAGAGAGGACAGAAAGGAAAGCGGAATAAAAGACACCAGAATAAGAAAGAAGGGTGGTGCAGTGGTTAATCACAGCATGTGGCAGAGAAAAAGATTTCCTCAAAGCTTCTAGTTCTTAAAGTTATTTTTGTTAGTTGACAGCATAGTGAAAGACTATAGACTGGAAGTGTTTTGAAGCCGTTAAATCAATAGAAAAAAAGGTATTTGTTTTTAAAGTAGATTAAAAGCAATCAAAGGTCACATAAGCTTATATGATTGAAAGAAGGCTGCAAAAAGGTTAAAAGTAAAATAAGTTCTAAAGTCTGCAAGTCTTTAATATGCGCTTCTGGATTTTAAAGCGCTTGCAGTCAAAGAGGCCACATCATAAGGGGACAGGTGACAAAATGGTCCCAAGGGGGAGCCACTGGGTCCCCTCCAACTTGGTCTCCCATCTGTCTCTAAACATATAAAAAATCGAGAGTTGAGACATACTTAGTTGTCACAAAGTTTTTTAATTAGAAAGGGGAAAAAGAACCCCTGATTTACAAAAAAAATATGTAGTACAATTCTGTGCATTAAACAAAAAATGTTTGCAGAAGGCAGCATGTGATCTTTTTATCCTGACAAAAATAATTCAGGAACCACTTATTTATTATTTATTACTGCTGCCAATGTAACATTTGCTGAATAATTATGAATGCCAAGTAAACACGTTCAGAACTCTGCAACATTTTTAAATGAAATTAATGCTACAATATTTTCTTTTCAGACACAAATGATCCAATCAAATGCAAGAATGCAAATGGTTTAACACGCCAGAATCAAATCCCCCTTCTACTCAGTGCTGTTTGGCCAGCTGTGCCGTTTATCTTCAATATTTAATTTTAATTAATCTCAAAATGTAACAAAACATGTAGCAGTCGGTTTAAAAAAAATTAAAATCCAACTACAATAGATTCCTACATGTCAGACTAGGAAAACAGTCAGTCTCTTTCATCCACATCTGCAAATCTCCGTTCAGGAAAGGAGGCAACTCTGTTACATTCACTGAGATCAGCAGCAGACTTTTAGAGTTTCACAGTAAATAAATATGTGAAAATGACTCGCTTCTATAAAATGTTTTACAGCTTCATGTACCATAACTCATGAATGATGCCGTGAGTGGTGGTCTCTCTATCTGTTGCAAATCCAACAAACGGTGTGAATAACATTTCTTCAGAGATCCCTTCAAAGAAACTGCAGGATGTTGCAGCCAGCCGTCAGCAAGTGGGAATGTAGGGAATTCTGATGACAAGAGGTTAACACTCTGACACTGAATCCGTTTCTTTTCTCTTTTATTTGGTTAATGGTAGTTTGCACTCTGAAACAACGGTGCTTAGTGACTTAATGTAAAGTTAGAACAGAACAGATTGTAATTTCCACCCCAAGTGTGTCTGTACATCAGTGTTGAAGGTGAAAGTCTATTTCTGATATTATTGTTGTTTGTGTTGTAGACTATTTCAAGATGCAGCACAAAAATTGGAGGGGGGATAAATATTTCTTTTCTTTTTTTTTTTAAATCTCCACTGGAGATACTAGAGATTAAAATAATTTATCAGAGGTAGAGACGTCCGCACCCTACCCGCCATCTCCCCCAAAGTCCCACCCAGCAAATCCTGGTGAAGGGGCTGTAAACAAATGTTGTTTTAGTAAGAAACTTTGAATATAAAGTTCATTCTATTGCACTATAAAACCTGGAAATACAAAATAGGTCAGTTGGGGACCACAGGTAGATTTCACTACTGATACAAACCAGGCTGCGTTCAACAAGAGAAAGTGAGGTGAAGGAAAACAGAGAAACTGGTGGTGCTGTAGAAGAGTGACAGCAGGGGTTTTCTTGAGTTGTTGCATTTTGTGTCATTTTTACTCTCAGTCCATGAGTGTAGAGGTAGGCAATTTTCCCAAGGGACCACAGGTGAAACTGGAACTCTTGTGTCGAGCACCGCCAATAAGTTGAACTCAGTTCTGCTCAATATTAATTTTATCTCTTTATAAGCTTAGTGGTGTAGCCTTCCACGGCAGTCCCAGTGTGCAAATTGGACCCTTGGGAAATTTATTTACCCATCCGTGCTTTGGAGGTACTTATTACTCTTTTAGTCTTACATTTATTTGATAGATATAATTGTTGAGGTTGCACTGGCTGTGCCTTGCAGACAGTTGTGTGTTTGTCATGACCATTTTAATTGGAAGGATTACTGCCAGTCAAAAATAATACAAACTCCTACCCAAAACTACAGTACACTTTCTTGGAAAAAAAAAGTTGTTCCAAGCGTGGAACTAAACTTATTTTGTTGACTTGGCATCAGTACAAGCAAAAGCATGGCTGGATATCAAATATAATCACATTCACTTAGAGAAACAATCTAAGCCTGTCAGTGACAAAAACAAGCACTTTGATGCAGACAGTCTCCCTGTGGGATTATCTCACAGCTGCTTTGCAGTTGCTAGTTAGATAGCGCGCTCACTCAATGTTGGACATACATTTGTCCCTATAAATAATTTGTATGGAAAATGATGGAAAACCCTATATTAACCACAGTTATCTTTCTGCCTCACATCATCTTCGCTAATCTCGTTTTTGAAAAAGTTTGGTTTTCTTATTTGGTCCATGGCTATTCTTTATCTGAACCCTCATTCATGCTGGCATTGTAAAATGGAAAATGGTACGGCCAGCCTGTCATTTTAAGTTGATTTGTGGGTTTTTTTTAAATCAGAGGAGCCCAAGTTACAAAAAGAATTTTAAGAAAGTTTTCTTTTATGTTCAGCGTCCTTTACAAAGCAATAATTAATTAATCTAGACTTTATCTGTCATGTTTCCCTTTATTGCAAAGAAAAGCAGTTACACCCAATCTTCCCCTTTTTTTTGTCATTTTCACTGGTAGCCTATGATTCATATTTGGTTTAATGGGTTCTGACGTGATTAAGGCCACAACTATCTGTTCAGGGACTTTCACAGAAGAAACACCTCCTCTGGTGAGCAATATCATTTCCCGTCTCGTGTGATGACATGTGGGATGGAGTCAAATGTATTGGAGGGTGGAGATGTTAAAATACACACGCGCGCACAAGCACGCACATGCTAGCAGATGTGTGAGCTTTGCACAAACAGTCACACTTCTTGTCCGTGAGGCCCAGTTATGGCCGAGATTCTTGGCCGACCAGGGGTAGAGCGGGCTCAAGGAAACACAGTCATACATGCACACAAACAGATGCAAAAACTGAACTTGCTGACTATAAAGAGTGGTGTGTGTGACTTCAAAGAAAGCCCATGATGCAAAGCTGTCACCATGTGTTTGTGATGCACAGGGAAATCATGTCCAAATGTATGACACATGGCTGCAAAAGGCTGTTTTTTTTGTCAGTCTGTGGTGCACGTGACGCGGGATTTGCAAAGAATGTATTTATAGAAAGGATGATGAAAGACGTTGTTTCCATCGAATGTAAAAGTCTTACTCAGTGCACTCATAACTTGTTGGACGTGGATGCACATTGCCTCAACTTGTACAGACTTAAGTGTGTGTGTGTGTGTGTGTGTTTAAATGACCTATTGGGGACTTAACTGGAACACACTCATGCTGCGGAGACCTGCTGCTCGTAATCCCACATTTATTTTCACGTTTAAAACAGCAGTGTGTAACGTTTGTCTCCCCCTACTGTCAGTGAAAGTCTTCACACAAACACTGCCGACACATCCACATGACAAAGTAAAGCCACACTCACGGTAACCCCTGTTGATTGCTTTTCTTGTTTTGATGGTAACCCTTCAGCTGAATGTTTTTTCTTTTTACTTGAAACATTTTTTATGCGTTACAGGTAATTCTGCTATTAGATTAGCCATACTCATAAGCGAGGTAGTCTACTCCCATTCCTGTTCACCTCTTAAACAAACCAGTCATTGCTTGATGGCCTACAGTAAGATGCATTAATAGCAGCAACACTGGTATGCTGTGACATTCAGAGAGATTTTCCTCGTGGAGATGGACTTAATCAACACTGTGTGAGCTTCTGTGGCCAGATGTTCATTATTAGTCGTATAGTCCATTGACAATCATCACTTGATGATGTAATTGATTGAGATGGTGGAACTGATCTTCAAATAGATTATCTTTAATAAGCCAACTCCAATTGTGTGAAGTCAACATTAGCTCTTAATCAGCATCTTTAGTCAAACACTATTCCTCATTATGTTACACTCAGTTTTCAGTTATGTTTAGAAAATGCAACCTGGTTATTCTTATCTCTGTATGATTTGAGCATCAGGAAAATTTTTCTTTTGCTACAGACCTGCTGCAGCCTATTGCAAACTATTATCAGTTTGAGATTGGTTGGCAATCAAAATGGATTATGGGATATGTGCAATATATTTCAAATGCAGCATTGTTCAGAGGCCAAAACAGTTTCATCCTCAAATTATACCATGACTCAGTTCAGAAAAGACAAAATGGTTGAGATCAAGGAGTCAACTCTGATCTTTAAGATCTTTAACCCTAACCCAGTGTTTGGGTTGTTTTAAACATGTCACATTCTTTGCCTGACTAAAAATACTGCTAATTAAACAAATTCCATTTTTTTGCTAAATTTTCCAGTAGTATCCAAACACTGGTACACTAACTGAAATCTGAATAGACAGAAACTGTTCAAGAATATGAATAAACAGATTTTTCAGTTTTCATGTAAATGTCATGTCTGGGACATGAAAACTAGCATACTAAAAACATCTACACTCCATTGATGAGAAAACAAAAGGAGACACAACACAGTGAGCTGAGAAAAGAAAAAAACTGGATGGTGGGTGGCTTGGAGAAAACGTCCTCTCCATTTCCAGAGAAAGAGTGTGAAATGGTGAGAAAGAGGGAAAAGGAGAGTTGGAGGAGCACGAGGAGAGTGGGTGTGTCTTACTCCATCTGTCCCCTCCCTCTGTTCCAGAGGTATAGATGGTGCAGGAGCAGCCTGCTGCATCCAGAAGTCCAATCTAGTGAGCAGCACTAGTCCTGTGAACAAGCAGCTCAGAGGAGTAGTCCAGCCTCTCAGAAGCACCCAGCCTGACTCCTGTAGCTGCATCAGACACTTCGCTCAACCACCTGTTGCCAAATCAGTGAGAACATTCATTTCTGTGACTCACTAGTGCTGTGAGATCTCTGAGGTCATTCAGATCGCTGCAGCTCTGAGACTCAGAGCCAACGTCAGCAGATCATGAGGATGCAACAGCACTCGCACACCTTCCTGGCCCTTATCCTCGTGGTCTTCATCTTTGGGATAGTTCTGTCTGGTTCCTCCGTGATCAGAGGTAGGTGATCAGTATTACTGTGTCGCACTAAAACATCATCAGGTGAGAGTACTGGTTGCATGTGCGGTGACGTATTTGTTCCATATTTCAGTGATTGCTTATTGTGGTTATTTCTCCTAATAGTTCTACAGTTTAAGAGTCGCTCAAGTGAAAGTGAATATAACAGCCTTTCTGCCTTAGTTGACCTGTCCAGTTGCATGCTGGGATAGGCTTATGAAGATAGTTTGATTTCAGTAGGAAAATGAATATTTGCTTCAAGCACAAACGACAAAAGTAGGCAAATCAACCTTCTGCTCCAATGTCACCTATCAGGGTTTCAAATTGCTTTGATTAGACGCTGTTTTTGTTTTTGTTTTTTTAATGAATCCTGTGCTTTGTCTGCATTATTGAAATGAGGTGAGCAGACACAAATCAAATAGGTCACAGCTCACAGGTCAAAGGCTAGACTTGTAGAAAAGCTTGTGGGATAGCTTTCCGTAAAATTGTGCCCACCAAGCAGATGTGAGTTGTACAAAAGTCAGCCAGTAACTTGCATGCATTGCCTCTGGCAAAAGAGATTTTTTAATTTCATTTTTTAAAAACATCTGGCAGTTCTCATTAAAGGATTATTAACAACCCTCCCTGAAGTCGCCACTTTAAATTAAACACACAGATTCTAAAGATTAAAAAACGTCACATGACTATAATGCCCACAAAGGCTGACAGAAATCGATTTTCTTTTTTGCTGCAGTGCTTTTACATTGACATATACAAAAATATTACCAGGGAAATTTAAGAAATTGGTTAAATATGCTTTAAATAATCAGTCTGAGGGCTTCAACTCATACCCCCCCCCCTCCAAGTTTGTTTAATAAGAGGATGACAGTGTCTGTATATTTGGATTCTTGCAACATTCATGGAAAAATGCACAAATGTTTTACTTGTTATGTAATCATCCAGAAACCAACGTGAAAACACAAACTAAAGCCACAGCTGAGTCTGTGGTTCATAGCCTCGCTCCATTTGGGAGTAAAACTTTGCTCTAAAGATTTTGATGGTACCAAAAGCAATTTGAGGTGAGCAGGCTGGAGCTGGTGTAAAGGGGTGAGCACAGTGAAAAAGGCTGCCTTCAGTGACAGAAGTTGGCTTGCAGACAAATCTCAGTGTGCAGCTCTGGCAGCTAGATGAAAGTGGCTGTGTGTATTTTTGCTTTGGGAGGACAGTTACATGTCTGTATCTCTGTTCTTCTTGGACCAAAGATATGCTGCAAAGTGTGTTTCCTTTCTTCTGTGATAGATATAACAATATATGGATGCCAGTCTACTTTCTAGTGCTTTTATTTCCTAGTTATGCATTTATGCTCTTAAACATTTTTTCCATTTGTATTCAAATGAGTTAAATCTCTAGTAATACTGAAATTATTTGCCACTATCCCACCTGAGGACAATATTGTATAGGCTGCTAACTACAGCTGTGCCGGACCAAACATGGCTTCACGCCATGTGAAGATTAGTGAGAGGGAAATATGGCAGGAGAGAGGAAAGTGGATGAGATTAGAAGGCAAGACAGATGAATTCAAAGCACTTTAGGAAGCTAAAAAGAGGATCAGGTTGATGGAAAGATGGCTTTTGACACATACAGGATGGCAGAGATGGAGTGAAGGGGATGAAGGACGAGATGAAGCGACGCCACAGGAACAAGGGAAAACAGCTGTTGCTTGCAGTTAATGTGACGGGAGGGATTTAATGTGAGAGCAGAGAGACCTGCATGGAAGCCAAGGTTGGGGTAAAAAAGCAGGAGTACAATTCCAGGCACAATGATCTGCTGCTACAGTAGGTCGCAAGACACGGTCTCCCGCTGAATTTCAATAGATTCTCCGGGCTGAATTACTCTGGAGTTATTCTCATTAAAGCCATTATAGGTCAGTTTTCCAAAATCTTGCTGCTTTGGCTGGCATGAGGCTCTGAGAAATGTTCACACTTCATTTTCTTAAATGAAGGTGACTATTATACCAAGCACCATAAAACATCTGTTTGTCCTCACAGGAAAAGGAAGCCAGGCCTCCTCTCTACACCTTTACTTCCAGGACAGAAACCCGAGAGGCCAAAATAATGTACACCAGAGCTGCATCCAATCTCTGAGAATCAGAGCGCCATGCATTCATAAGCAGGACTTCATGCTTGTGTACACAGTGTACATGGTGGGAAGGGAGCAGTATATATAAAAACTGTATAGACATTTTGGTTGCCTGTGGTGTTCAGCTGCTCTGACTGAAGACAAACTGACATGAATTCATTGTTTTGTGCCACTTCCATCCACCAAAACTATCAATTAATTCAAACAAAGAGGCCAAAAGTTCTTTTCCATTACATTTTTGAAAAAACCCCCAAACAAAACAGGCCTTTCAGTCTGCTTCAGCTTTTCTTTTTCAGTCTAATTGTTCTCATTTAGTACAATCCACTACGTCAAGAGAGAGGAGAGACAGGGGAGCACGAGCAGGCTGCTCATCACATCAGACATGCATTCATAATGATTTAAAGCTTAAAAGGCACGTGCTATGCTGATCCATGTTGCAATATTTATTTTTAATGACCAAACATAAAAATATCACGTTGCACTCAAGTTGAAACTTAAGAGAACATCTGACAGCCTAATTAACCTACTCTCTTGACTGGAGGATCATCCATCAGCGATCCAACATGGATGCTATGCAGAGCCAAGATTAAGTTTCCCATTTGAGGGTGTTTCTCTATTTCCAGCCAGCAGGATTACGTTTTCTTGATGCTGGTCCAGGGTGACTACAAGGGTGAACTGTTTGTTGTATGATGTGGCAAAGTTTATTGCATAATCTGACAAGTTTATTGGCTGACTCCCAGTGTTATGATTGATTCGCTTATACAGTTTTGAGTGATAAATTGGCTTCAGCCCACCTAGTGTGTGTGTGTGTGTGTGTGTGTGTGTTTGCAACATACTGGTGAAATTGATTAAAACGTGTTTGTTGTTGGTTATATATGCATATGTAACAGCAGTTTTTGCATTCATTTTCATTCTTTTTTTAATTTAGTAATAACAGAAATTCTGTTTGAAATTACTCACAACTATGTGCAGTTACATATTTATATAAAAGTATTTATTTATATGAAAACTAAATTAAACTGGTAATAGGAGGTGCTGAGTGTGTGATATTGCTCTTTACTTGCACCTAAATTTACTGCTTTTGTACTGACGTTTGTGTCAAGTGACAAGTGGGTCACATATTGTGATTGGATTTTCTGGTTTTTAAGTGGGCTGCAGCGCTCTCAACTTTGGGAACCATTGCTCTAATATATTTCGGAGAGTTTTACCTATCGCTGAGATTAATCAAGATGTGACCTTCTTCAGCAAGTTTCATGTTCAAAAGTCCTCTTTTCCAGCTTTAATATGGACCGATTATGTGACCATTATTACTGATTCCCTGGGCAGAGCTGTAAAAGCTCCTCCAGCCCTCGTATGTAACCGGGTACACAGATCTGAACCGGAAAAAATGAATTGCTGCAATTTTTGGTGCGTTTGCATGTTTCTTTTTACCTCCTTAATGTTGTTTTAGTCTCCATGCTTTAACCCTCCTTTTGGCCTTTTCAGTAATCCCTCAAGGAAGGGAAGTGAGGGTAAGATTATGAATTTAATTGTCCTTAAATGACGTGTCTTTTCATGTGGCTGAAAGCATTCAGTATCTCATGTTTGATGGGGTCAGACACCAGCAGAGCTGCCCTCGGGGAAACCCTTACTTCAAATAATCATCCCTCCTCGACTCCGCCACCCCCTCATATTTCATGCAAAGAAACACACACAATAAATAACTGTGGCCTAGCAGTTTTTATGCATGTCTAAAGCTGTTTTCACACATAAACTGCAGCCCTGAACTCTTCATGTGAGAATGCAAATGTCTGACACTGTTTGACATTAAATGGTCTTTCACAGTGCAAGTAACTGTGTGGTGTATTCACAGCTTGTGAGTGGCTGTCCTCTGCCCCACCGCTTTATTTGGGCAACACCCTTGCCTAAACTAAACAAAGTATTTTACAGTAGTGAACGCAGCTGATGCAAACTCTCTCCTGTGCTACATGTGAGAAAAGAACTTCAAACTTTGTGCCAACTCGATTATCCGAACATTTCATGTGCAAAATTCATTTCTAAATCTTTATTCATTTTTCTCTGGAAATACTGATAAGCCTTAGCAGTCTCTAAGTGGTGCATGGGCCAAATGACCAGGCTTTGGGCAGGTTGTCATAGGGCAGAGTGAATGTTTGCTTGTTCTGGAGATTAAAATGAGTTGCCAGAAGTTTCCTAATGTTTTATGCGCTCCGAGCCCCTCTCCCTCTGCGCCAGTTTCTTGTTTTTATCGGAAATACTGATGGGAGAATCGAAACAAATGCAGAATTGATAGGAAACACATAGCTGGAAAAGCATAATGGTATTTTTCAAATCCAGGGCTTCCCCCTCTTTCACTGTCAGTGTCTGTTTTGGCATCTGGATGCTGCTGGCAGTATTCCTCCTGCAAAAAGTTCCACTATTTCATTTAGCATTGAAATATGAGCCAAGGACATGTGCTGTGGAGAATATAATACAAGTCCTAATCCAGGCAGAAAGTCCATGGTTTTAAGCCTTGTCGACTTTTAGGAGTGGAAATTTCAAGTGCATGTAGACTCGTTTGTGATATCCACTGCAAAAACATGTTTAAAAATGCAGGAGATATTTTAGCTCGGGTTTAACCTAACACCTGTAGGGTGTGAATCACTGAATTAAAGCACGCTGGCACATTCTGGTTTAGTCTCAGTCATATCTAAGTCTTTCCATCCCTACTGCTCACAGATTGTTATCCAATCTGTGTTACTGTTTTACATGTGCACCACGCATCTGTCAGTCACACTCCTGGTGCAGCTGCACTTGTCTCGGTTCTCTGATGTTTATTGGTGCTCCTATTATGAACTGGCTTATTGTTAGCATTCCAAGTTACTGGCTAGTGTGACAGGCCAAATGACAGAGGTAAATAAGAGATGGAGAGTTGCTTTTCTGTTGACTTCATGATGATGCCAACTTTCCTTATGAATTTATGACACCATTTAATACAAATAAACAGATCATTTTAAAGTGAACAAAGATCATTTTCCATGGGAGATTCTGGGAAAATTCTCTTCTTCTTTAGTGCCTGTTTTCATCGAACGTTTGTCCCAAGCTAAGCTGACTGGGACTTTATTCTTTGTTTGTGCATGTATTATTCTAGGCATTTTTCAAATCAGCACAAGCTTGATACAGCTTTTTTTAATCAGTTTTTGGTAGCTGAAAATATCACAGATTTTGATTTACAGTGTTGCTTTCAAAAGACACTTCCAAGCATAGATGTTGTATGCTTGTTTGATGTTGTTAGAAGCTCTGAGGCAAGCTTCATTGTCATGAATGACTATAATAACCACTAGTCTGGATTTATCTTTAAATAACCTGAATGCATTCTGCTCAAAAAGGAGCCGAGAAAATGCACAAACCATAAAAGGTTCAAAGGTGTCTTTTTCTGCTTGCTTAGTGAGACGTCAAAACATGAAAGTCCGCATCAGCACCACAGGAGACACCATTGTGATGACGTTTTTGCGCCCCAACACTGACACCAGGCTTGAGGGCTACATCCTGGGCTACGGCAGCAGCATGTTCTCCAAACAGTTCATTCAGCTGCCAGAAAACGGACAGCCATATGTGACAGAGTTTGGTAAGAAAGCCTGGTGATGTACCAGGCGGTTATCAATACACATGCATTGCGGTTGCTGCTAAGGGATGAAGCTCAGAGGAAATACTGTATAACCTGCAGTTTGTTCTTCTGCTTTTAGATGCTGAGCCTAAGTACCTTATAGCTGTCCAGCCCATTCCAGCTAATGAGGTGAAAAAGCAGTGCACAGGTATGTCTGTTTTAAAGGAGAAGTAGTTATCAGCAGTGTGAATTGGAGAGAGTGTTTTTTGAACATTGGGTGTGACCAGCTGCACATTAAATAAGATGCTATTTTGTTCGCAGGTAAAGTGGAACTGGAAAAGCCACTGCACCTGGTCATCGGGTCAGTCACACCCACCTCAGTTCTTCTGTCCTGGGGGACGCTGCTGAAAACCCCTTATGAAGGCAACATCATGAATGACTGTCTCGAGGATGGGTGAGCTTAAATGTGTCATGGTGTAAAACAGGTGCTGTTTCTCTTAAAAAATAGTGAGCGATGAACCTTTAGACCTTGAGGGACTTTGTGAGGCTTCTTAGTTTGATTTGGGAGATAAACACATGTTAGAACAACTCTATGTGTCAATAAGATGTAAACAAAGTATAATGTTAAAATGCAGTCGTTTAGCTAGTTATTTTAGTCCCATTCCTTAGTCTGTTTTTTGCATTTTGCTAAATTGGTTTAAAAATAATTTAGCTTTCATAAAGTCTAGTATAGTATAGCGTATAGTTTTTCAAGATTTGTAGGGAATTTTTGGATTTTTATATCCTGCAGACAGCAGAAATATCCATCCTTGGGTAATATTAGTTGAAGTGATTATAAAAATGAGCTTTGTTTGTAAGTTCAGATGTGACTTGAGCAATCAAGTTACAGAAGAAGCACATGTTTTGATGCAAATTTACTTCTTGGAGTTTTATGCAGCTATAAATCCCACTGACCTGCTTTTGTGACTGGAGACTACACTGACCCATCCATTATTCTAGGAACATGGAATTGCACCTGTCTGCAATATATTTACCATTTAACAGTGACGTAGCTGTCACTGCAGCACTGGCTGATGGGAATCCTTTATTCTCCTAAAGTACCTGTGGAATACCAGGAGATTTCATTTTGTACCAATGCTGTACTGTAGTTACAATGAGCTCAGCCACAGGTGGTGGAATAAGTCTTTCCCAATCCACCTCCCTCTCTCTCTACTCTCACACACACATTTGGAGCAGAGAGTCTGAAATAAGTACATAAACAGTGAATGAGTCCCTGAAGCCTCTCAGGTTACTTAGCAGTGGATCCAGGGCAGCCTGTGCACAAAGGTGTTTAGGAGTCCACCCACACAACAATGTGACATAGATTTTATCAAATCCTATTTTTTTAAAGTGAATTTCCTGTTGCTTTGAACAAAGCTTCCAATGGTTAAATGTTGCTTTCATATGTATCTCCTATATAAAGAACCATGGATTTGTTGGGTCTGTCAAAGGAGTCACTGTGCAGTTCATGTGATGGCAGCAACACAGCAATAAGTTTGAGTGAACAAAAACTGAGATTTTTGGATCACTCAATTTTCACAGGGTTATCCTTTTAAATGTGATCATTAGCGGATGCAGTGTGAACTCTTCTGCTCTGTCTTGTTCCCAGACACTACACGGTGCGTTATCGTGAGAAGAACAGGAGGTGGAACTATCAGACCTGTCCTACAAGTGATACAGTAATAGACAATCTGAAGCCGAACGCAGTCTATGAGTTTGGCGTCCAGCCAAACTCTAAGGAGGGCACCGGTGCGTGGAGCAGGCCGGTTGTTCACAATATCAGCATAGCAAGAGTAGAAGGCAAGTTTGATTCATTTTTAAAAAAAAACTGGTTGTTTTTTCACAAATATTTTTCTCGACAGTGTAGAAGAATATGGTTGTCATATTTTCAGCGGGCAGGTTAAAGACAATCCAATGTCCAGTCTGACATTCTCAAAATTAGCTCTGTTAAAGTGCAGAAAGGTTCAGGGCTGCAGTGCATGTGTGGGCAAGGCTTCAGTGTGGGCGTGGCAAAGTTACATTTCATGTACAGTAAATGCAGCATTGTATAATTCCTGTTACTGTGCAGTGTTACTGAACCAAACCCTGTATTCCTATTTTGTGCTTTCACATTGTTATTTCCACTGAAGTCATTTATTTACTGATTCTTCTCCTGTGTTTTTAGAGAAGACCATCAGGAAAATCTTTAAGCGCCCTGTCAGCCCTGCGGTATGTAATGGATACAGCCAATTTGTTATCAAAACACAACCAAAGATTTAGTGTTTTTTTCCATTGTTATGTGGATACATATGCTACTAGAGCTCGAATATGCTCAGTATTGCAATAAAAAAGTGAGTGTAATGAGATGGCACAGGTACACTTCCTCTCATCAAAGAAAAAAAGGAACTGGTTGTGTATTTGGAACAGGCAATCTGCTTTAGAGTCCTTGTACACTTTAGTGAGCTTATGCTATTCTCAGGGTTGTTTGCCTCATTAATTTTCCATCCAACTGCTGAATGGAAACGGGATCAGTGCAGCCAGGCCAGGCCTAGCCAAAGAGAGCAGTCTGCAGCTACAGCTAACTTGAGTGGAGATTAAAAAAAAAGGGAGATGAGTTGCAGGCACGAGGGAGGAGAGATAATAATGCTGAATAAAGTTCAGAGAAGAAAAGTGGCACAGATTTTCTAACTGTGCAGGACTCCTCTGTCATGCCAAACTCATAAAACAGCACAGCTGTTGAGATTTAGCCTCGAAGAAAGTGGATGGATGGATGGATGGACTTGCCCATAAAGGAAAGCTTTAAATATCAAGCCTGTCACCAGGGATTTTACCAGTTGGACATGGTGTAAAGAGGCTATAGGTTATGCAACAAAGAGAAATTTATGATACAAATGATACAGAGCAAATGCTGATTGTTTTCACTTGTTGTGATAGTTGTTGACTAACACCCACTTGTCATGTCTCTTTGTCTTTCACCTAGGAGAAACCTGCAACTTCAAATTCCCACTCCCTCCCCCTGTTTAATCACCAAGGTAAGTAAACAGAGAGACACTACTTTGATACAGAAGGAGATTTAAAAAAAAAATATATAGCAGCACATTTTACTGCTGCTTTGAGTTTGAATTCTTTTCTACTGACCCCTGCTGTAAGATTCAACACTGGAAGTATTACTGAGGATATAATTTATTATTCTGCAGACAGGACCTCCCCATAGATCTCCAGTTTCTAAAATAAATTTCATCAGCTGGGCATCAACTTTATGCAAAGTACAGTTTCTAACAGCAGTGTGTTCCAAATATTTACAAAAACTTTCCGTGGGTCGTCCATCCCTTCTAGCTGTTCTGTCTGTGTAGTCCAAGATTGACTCAACACAGTTAAGATCAGTTTTCTGTGGAGGTGATATCATCTGATGGAGGAGACTTTTTTTGTTTCTTAAAATTATTTATCTTTAATGTGATTAAATGCTTGAGTTTTGTGTCATACCACAGAACTAATTAATCTCTTCAGATGCTTCCCTGATAACATTGTGTTGATAATAATCTAGATACTCAAAGAGCTTAACACTATTGCACAAAACACGGTCTGATGTGGTAGTTTTTTTAAAATCACTGATTTCTCATATGAAATATGAAAAGGGTTGCTACTCACTTTAACAGATATT
Source organism: Bujurquina vittata (assembly GCA_015106715.1). NCBI lineage: Eukaryota > Metazoa > Chordata > Actinopteri > Cichliformes > Cichlidae > Bujurquina > Bujurquina vittata. Next base: position 3,631 of record VUQK01043097.1, on the reverse strand, counting down.
TTGCAAAGAACAAAACTGTAATGAGCATTAATACACCAGAGGGATAATATGTCAGCATTATATTTACAAATTGTTTCGACTCCCACCAAAACTGATTAATGCAGGTGTTTCCTAATCTTACTTTTTGGTACCTCAGATTCCACGATTGATCTCGGAGGATTAAATCGGTGATAAACATTTTTGTGCAAAACTCTGCTGAACTGATTCTTCCAAAAGACGTGCTGCTTTTCTGAAATGACTCTGTAAACGTCATCATTTGCTGTTTTTTAGAACTGAAAATGAAGGCATCATAGGTTTTCTCTCCTTGACTTTAAGCTCTGCTTTATCGTTGTCAGTTCACCATAACAGGACCAGGGGCAGACTGCCCCTCTCCAGGAACATAACCCCACAGATGACTATTGGTAATGACTTTTCTGTCCTAACTGAGTTCAGAGGTTAGAAAGATCTCTGGATCTCATGTCTGACAATTCTACCTGACTTCTCTATCAGTGTCCTGATGGCTCATTGTTTTCTATACAAACACCGTTTACAGTAACTGTACATTCTACAGGATATAGACGCTTTTCTGTTGGGCCTACTAACATAGACTATTTTTCTCAGCTCCAACCACAACAACTACTACTACTACTACTACTACTACTACTACTAAGGAACCCCTGTCAACTCCTGGATCGACACCTCCAGTGTTCAACAAACAACCAATTGGTAAACAGAGAATCATAGTTCTTTTTGGAAAAGCTTCATGGCTCTCATTGTAACTGTGTAAAATGAAGGACTAGGCAAACTGTTTTGAGAGGCTGTCAGTGCTTTACAGAGTCCTATTTTAATAGTTGCATGAGCAGCTGTTTGGGTTGCAACAAGGTCAGCGATCTTGGATGCATGGGATTTTAGGCAGACTACAAAGCTCGCAGACATTGCTGATGGTGTTCTCAAGGTTCAGTTGTTGAAAATTAGTTGAACGAGCCTAAAAGCCCAAAGTAGTGCTGATTTCATATTTCTGAGAAGTTTGTGACTTTTCGTGAGCCCTGAGAACCTCATTAGCTGCTACTCTGACAAAAAATGTATCTCAGTCACATCACAAAATTCACACATTCCAAATGATATCTCAGGTAAATCCATTGTATTTTTTCAAATATTTTCCTGTCTGTCCTTTTTTTTTTTTTTGCTATTTTAAACTCATTATTTTTTTTTCAGGTTTTTTTGTATGATTACCATATTTTTTTTATTTGGTTGATTAGAGGCTGTGGCTTTTATTTTAGCACAGTGATG
>VUQK01043096.1:21559-33887 GCA_015106715.1 Bujurquina vittata | reverse complement strand
TTTTTTTGTTTTTTTAAATTTAACTTTTATTAAACAAATCTCCAAGCAATAGCGAAAATAAGCTTGTTTTCCTTCACGCGTCCCTGTAACACGGGACGCAGAATAGTGACGTTTGTCGAGTATCAATGACGTGCAGGTCGGATCGATGCGGTGTGTCCCATAGCGTCTGTACAGACTGCGGTCGCATTTGAAAAGATCGGATACGTATCGGATTTAGTACCACATATCCAAGTGGCCTGGGTCGCATTTGAAAAAATCGGATCTGTGTTGTTCAGACTGTCATGAAAAGATCGGATACAGGTCGCATGAGGGCAAAAAAAATCGGAATTGTGTCACTTCAGGCTGCAGTGTGAAGGTAGCCTAAGAGTCTGACATGTACAAAAATCAATTTTTTAAAAAAAGCATCTAAAGTGCATTTGCACAAATATGAGAACAATGACACAGCCATTACTTCATATAATGACAACGCATACATTCAGCAATGAAGCAGCACATTTATGAATGACAGTTTTCCTCCCCTTTCCTGTTTTAATATAGACCAAGTTACAGACGCAAAACTGTCTCTACACCAAGATTTTAAAGTTCAGTTTTAAGGTTCCAAAAGTTGGTTAACAGTCTCCCTGACTTCTAATGACAATGGACATGAAATCCTCACCAGTAAAACTGAGCAACTCTAAAAAATAAATAAATAAAAGAAAATTCCTGAAACACACACCCAATAAACGCACATGTGATCCACAAGAGCTGTACTCATATTGTGACAAACACTGGTGATGTGTAATACTCACCAAAAAATACACTGAGTAATGGTGCTGGCATGATTGGGCTAAACAACATTTGCAACAACGTCAGTGTTAGTATGATTTTATTTTGTGTGTGTCTCCGAATGAGGACGTATGCCGCTTGTATGAAGAGTAAACATAGCTGCAGAACCTAAACCCATGAAGCTGACAGAGTGCGCCCTTGTACTGATTACCCTGAACATAAAACATTCATACAGCAGACTTTGTTCTCTGCAAAGCAACACCTGAACATACAAAGATGAGTGAGAAGAGCTTTCCACATATCTGTAGCGATAAACACCTGATTCTTATTACAGCTGTAATCACACTTTCAACGGTATGTGGAAAATATTCAAGACTTAAAGGCTTGAAATGAGAGTGCAGTCACCAAATGAGTCATGCCAGTAGGGGTGAACGCTGGCATGACTGACCTTGTATATATAAGAGCCAGGCTCTAATATATAAATATATAAAATACAAACAACAACAACTCTACAAAGAAATGATAAAAACAAACAAATGAATAAATTAAATTATTGTTAAGGTATGAGATACACACACAAAATATACAACCGTGTGTGTGTGTGTGTGTGTGTGTGTAACTTGGTATTTTCCACAAACTGTAAGTAGTTACCATATAGTAGTTTATTTTTATTTCAAATTTTTATTAATTTACTTATTTTATTTCATTTAAAAAAAATTGTATTTCATTTTCTATTTCATGATACTTTGTCTTATTTTTAGTGTTATATTTTATTGATATTTTACCAATTTCTTTTATCTTTATTTTATATTTTTTAGTATTATTACATTTTCTTCCTATTTATTTATTCATCTCAACCAGCTGATTACTACATGTTACATCTGTAATCTAAGAAAACCATGTTCTCTTCAGAGAAGCCATGCTGCTGTTTTTCTGGCTATTAGTTCACACCACTGAGCACATTACAATATTACAGGAGCTATTTTCCTATGTAGACCCATTTGCTCAATCTAAGGTTGCCTTATACACGGACATTACATCTATGTTACTAACCACACGTGGTGCCATGGTGTATGAGCTGCTGATTTGATCATTTGATTTTATATTAATTAACTTGTCTGTGGGAAACACTGCACATGCTGTAATAATGCTGAACCTTCAAACCCCTGAGCCCCTAATTTAGGATTCATCAAATGTCATTAAAACTCAATATTTTCCTTTCTATTTAAGCTCCACAAACATTTACTTTTGCTATTTAAAAAAAACAACAAAATAACAACAACAACAACAACAACTACCTAACGGTTGCTGGCTGGGTCAACATTAAAAATCATTAATATCCAGCGCAACAATATAAGTGGGTCAATAAAAGGAGGCGTTGATGAAGAGGACAAGGGCACAGCTGTTCATGTGCATGCCCTCTGAAGCCCACTGCAGTGATACACACAACCCTCCTCTGATTGGGCTCACATGACATCATCAGACCACAAGCTCACTCCCATTGGCTGGAGGTGATATCATCATTCAGAGGAAAGGATAAAGGATGCAGGACCCCGCCTCTGGCTCCTTGTGACTGACTCAGCTCTGCTTTTCCTTCAAAGGTGGTCTCATTTTCTTTGTTTACAGCTTACATAACCTGACTTCTGTCCTTTCAGTTACACCATCCTCTCAGGTCATCTGGAGCAGCAATGTTATTGTGGTTTTAAATACAGGAACGTGCCATTGCTTTATCGGTGAAATCCTACCATGTGGCTGTTTCTATTTATTTATTTATTTGTTTTTAATTTGACGTCATAGCGTACCATGACTCGTTCAGATTCTTAACGTGCAATCTGCAAAAGGAAATTAGCATCATGGTATGGGGGAGGAAAGAAAAGATATATATAAAAATGTATCAGTTATATCTGCAAGTTAAAAATAACTGCTGCAGAAGCAGCTTTTCAATCAGAATAGGAGATTTCTTTGTCACGTGTCCCATGAAAAAAATTCAGATACATAACTATTACAATTAGAAATTCACAGGAAGTTACAATCTGCATTAACTCCCTGTCAGGAGTTACAGGAGTCAGGTCTCCATTTATTTTGGCATTATAAGATCATAACATCTTTTGGGTATAAAGAAAAGCAAATTGCTGTTTATAATTCATTATTTTAAAGTTGTCCTCCAACTAAAATACAAATATATACTTTTTCTATGCAGGTCAAAGTCCCACTGAGATTAAAAAAAGTCTCTTTTTCGAGAGTGACCAGGATAAGAAGGCAGCGACAGTTATAAACTTCACACAAATATAACACAGTACAAGTGAGGACACAACCTCCACATGGCATGCAATAGCATATCAAGAACAGGAGCAACTTCAACAGCAACAATAAATTTCACTTTAATCTGGAGTAACCAGATCTGACCATTTCAGCTCGGATCATTCCAGGGAAAGGATAGCATATTTACAAGCCTTATTTTCCTAATTCTATTCCAACTGTGGGAACAGTCATTTATTTAGTTTTGTGAGAGTCACCTCCATGGTACTGATTATGGATTTTATACAAATAAGAAGAAAACCAACCAGTGAGAAAGTCTACGGACGTAAAGCGACATCCACAGGACCTGCAGATGGAACGGTCTGAGCCGATGCAGCTTTCTGCACCATCTCTTTAACGTCCTAATACTTATCACTGCATCCTGTTTGTGTACTAAAAGAGAAATAATTTCATTGTTACTAAAACCGATTCTTAAGTATAGCTTCGCTAACTCATAACACAAGACGTTCTGGAGAAGGTATAGCAGACATGGCGTTGCAGTTGCTTGACTGGAAACGACAATTTTAATCCCCACATTTGGACTTTTTCTCAATATCTTGACTTTATTCTCAAAATGCACAATTCATTTATTTTTTCTTCAACGTGGCCCTAATCCGCCATCATAGATTTCTGACAGGTTAATACAACATCTGCACATTTATTCTCTTTAAGTGCTGCACACAGAGGCAGACTCACTCCAAACTCTTAGAACAAAACCTGTGCACCTTTTTTGTTTCTGTCAAAATGCTCATAACAAATACTGATATCACTGCTGCCTTTACTAAACACTCACCCTCGGGTTTACATGTAAATATCATCTCTTCTGAAGGAAAAGTGCTTATTAGACAAGTAGCTTATCTTTGTGTTATGTTGTTAGGTTGATTGCTGAACCACAAAAGAACATTTCCACACCATAAACAAACATCTAAGTGAAAAGGTAATATATGCAAAGAGCAGCACCCTGCAGCGCCAGAAAAGATGGAAAAACCTGATGATACGTAACAGTTTTTTACCAATCAAAACATTAATAATGACCTACTGTTGCATTTGAAATGTTATGTTTATATTAGGGCCGGGACTTTAATGCGTTAATTTCGATTAATTAATTACAAAGTTTTTAATGTGCTAAAAATTTTAACGCAATTAATCACAAGTTCGGAGCCGGAACCTTTGTGTTCGCTTGTTTTAGCACGTCTGTAAATCTGACACACAAGCGACAACAACGCATCCGCAAACAACAACAATGGACGACAAAGCCGCTTCTCTTGATCCACTGAGGGACAACTTTAGCTTTAAAAAACGTTCTGATGGGACTTTCGAAAAGACTGCTGTTGTATGCAATAGTTGAAGCTACAAATGTGGGAGGAAACCGGAGTACCAGGAGGAAACTCACGTAGCACGGTGGCGCGGTGGTTAGCACTATGGTTAGCACTTCTGCCTCACACTTAGAACAACATCTGAAAGGCCTGGGTTCGATTCCCCCTTGGCCTGGGCCTCTCTCTGTGTGGAGTTTGCATGTTCTTCCTGTGTCTGCGTGTGCTTTTCCCACTAATTTAATAGAAACAAAAAAAATTTCTTTACTTTTTCTATCTTAGCAAAACAGGCATTTAAAGTGTTACTGGAAGGAGTTTTTGTAAATTGGTATACAGATACAGGCTATTAAGACTTGTTGCTGATAAGCCAAGTACTCTTGGTTTTTTTTGGCCATTTGATAAACAAATGTATTTAAGTTTAATGAAACTGAACAATCCTAGAAAGGCTTTTAAAAGCCAAACATTTGGTACAGAAATGTCAAATTAATAGTGAGAGACGAAGTGAGATTTAGATGAGCTTTTGAATGTTGTTCCTGGATCTAAATGTCCCTTTGAGAGACAGCTATGCGCACGCGCGCACACACACACACATTTAAGATAAAAAAAAAGTCTTAAGAAAAGCTTAATTTAACAGCCGTCAATGCATTCTATGGATCATTTCATCAATTAATCGAGTAATAAAATAAGAAAGATTTTTGTATTATTGCCAGTTCATATGCATAATTTAGCTTCTGTAGCTTTACTGCAGATTTTGTCGCTGTGTGAAACAAACAGCGGTGGATGGAGCAGCTACAAAGTTCTCTTTTCTTGTTGACACCTGTTGATCAGGTGGCTATTTCCCAGTAAATCTTTTAATGGTAGTTACAGGAAAAGGCACTCCTGTTTTGGATGCTAGAAAAGCGTTTCCCTTCACTCCACCTGAGTTCACCATCTCTGTAACGGCTCTGCCTCTTTGCACTTGCCGCATAAAACAACTGCTGTGTTATCAGTGTTTTTATTAAAGAAAACTCGAGACTCCATGATCTAAATGTTGTAATGCTTTGTATTCACATCCATCCTCCTAAATATGTTTCTATTGCAGTTCTATTTTTAGTCGCTAATCAGGGATTAAAGCATAAAAAATATTTTGACGGATGTGTCCGCAATGATCCACTCTGTGTTAAAGGTCGTTTTTCGCAATTGATGGAAATCTGTGGCAGTGGAGAATTTTATTGTTTTGAGGATTTTTTACTAATCGAATTATTCGAGTTACTCAAGGAATGGTTACAGCCCTAATTAAGACCCTTATAAAAAAACAAATGAATAAATAAAAAAAATCCAGTCTTTCTACAAAGACCTGTGAGACTGAAAAAGCCTAAGTAAGAAAAGTGAATTTTCTGCTTTAGCAAATTAAAATTCACTGAAAGAAAACAGTTAAATACATTTTTAATTTAAATTTTCCTTCACTTTAGTTCTTCATGTTTTGGCCTTCCTCTAAAGCAGAATCACCATTACAAGAAGAATAAAACCTATTTGCCCCCCCCCTTCTTCCTTAACCATATGAACTGTGACTATATGTAATAAAAAAACAAAAACAAAAAACTATTATTTCGTCACTACTTTTAGGTAATTACCTCCACCCTATTCCAAAATAGCTGACTTCAAATAGTTTCAAAGAAAAATCTGACTGAATCTCTCATGTGCTTTTTATTTCTCACCAAATATACACAGATGAGAGTCTGCACAGCTCGTGTGAGTCACTGCAGCCTCAGTGGGCCTGAATGCAAATGGACTGAAGTTTTTACAGAGCTGTAAGCACAGAATACCCAGGAGGCCATTGAACACAGTGCTGATGCCATGGACACTCTGTTCTGATCTCCTGAACTTTATGTGTTGTAACATAAGAATGAACCTTCACTTGAATCACTGAAGGCAAAAACAAAAAAAAAAACAAAACAAAAAAACCTTGACTTTGGCCTGTGCTATTGAAGGAGTAGCCAAACTGTAGATAAAAATACATAAATCACTGGTTGTTTCTTTAGGGATGAATCCAGCATACTAACCTGCAGCTGTCCCTGTCGGAGTCCCTGCTGAGCAGGCTCCTGAGGGACCAACGTGAGCGGCGGCTGGGTGAAGGACTACGAGACCAGGAGCGAGGCGGCGGTACGAGGAGGTCATGCAAGGGGCTGTCCCGACCTTGCTCCTCTGTCTCCATCTCAGGTAAAACAGAAGGGGAGGGCGAGGGGCTCCGGTGTCGAACAGCTCCCCTCTCTGCGGACTCCTCTATCACGATATGTGGAGTTTTACCCCATTGCAGCTTAGGAGTGCAACGTTGCTCCTCCTGCTTCTGCCTCTTGGTTCGGGTCCTACTGCAGCGGGATCCACTGAGTCTGTGGGAGTGTAAGGGTCTGGGACTAGGCGAGCGAGACCAAGACTCTGTATCCGAAGACGGCGGCAGGACGGTCAGCGTTGGGACAGGGATGGGCTGAGCCAGAGTGATACCCTCCAGTCTTGCAGGAGAGGACATAGTCATTTTCTAAGCTTTTCAGTCGAGGTCACCAAGAAGGACAAGGATTTAAAACCGAACACCATGTTTCAGTCATGCTCGTTTCCAACACTTTAGAAACAGCAACTTATTAATTCTGCCCCAAGTTTCCTGTGAATTTAGCAGATTTTCTTCAGAAGAGGTAGGTCAAATTCTCAAGAAGTGGTAAAAGAGCGAAACAGCTTTGGTTTGAGGGACAAAGCCTATTCACTATGGACAAAAAAATAAAAAATATGCAGCTTGAGGGTAGCCTCATGCTCTGTTCTCTAACGGTACACTTTCTTCTGCCCAGTCTGTTCATATATACTGTAATTAGAGGCTAAAATGCTCCACGATGAACCCTCTTCTGTGTTCAGCTAAAAAGCCTCATGCCTTTCAGCTTGGGCAGTCTTCAAACTTGCTTTTGCACAATCAATTTCACCTTTTGCGAGATTGGAAGCCTCACATAAAAACAGAGCTGTGTCTGGAAGGAGCCACCTGAGGAGTAACAAGAGGAGAAACCTTGCATTCAAAAATGCTGGCCTGCCTGGACCTGACTGCAGCTATCAAAAATCTGTTTCTTCACATACAAGCTGTTAAACTGATGGTGTCACTGATTAGAGTAATTTTTGTCAGATGACAATGATTATGAGAAAAGAGAAAAAAAAAAGAAGAGGTCTGCGGACCTCTTTTTCTCTATTTCCATTATTTTTTTGGCCCAGCACCCAGCCTTTAAATTTTCTTTGGATGTGCGTGTCCTTCCTTCTCTTTTCTAATGATTATGAGAAGGCTCATCAGTGGGCTTGGTTTGTTGTGTTTTATTATTGTTGTTTTATTATTTTTGGATAATTTAAAGAAATTCTCCCTTCAAAAAACTCTGAAAAAGCCAAAACAGGGTGAGCATTAGGGGTTTCAGGTACTAGCCACCAATTAAAGCCAATGGAGACCAATTTTCAGAACACAGCTGCTTCTAAACAGACATGCAAACTTTACGATCAAATGAGCCAAATTTGTATGGAGCCTCAAAACATACTACAGCCATAAAAGGAAGGTGGCACAGCCTATTAAGGATAAAAGAGCCCATAATCATTACTTATGGGAGTAAATAATGTTTTTCTGGATTAATGTGATATCTAAAACCTCCCAAAGAGTCTCTAACTTTAAAGCTTGAGTTCCAGTTAAATAATACCTGGTCCATTTTAGTTTAATTTGGTTTTATTTGCTTTAGGTTTGAAACATTGGGACATGGTGGCATCTCCTGTAGCCATATCAGTTCAGCTGATTCTAGAGAAACACTAATCATACGGTGGCAAACATTACAGCACCACCAATATAACCCAAAGACGCCTCAACTCAAATTAGTCTCAGTCTTCTAAGATATCATCTCATTAATTCAGAAAAAACAATGCAGATTTTTATTTTTTGTCAAGTATACAATATATTCCACTTCCACCATGATTTTTTTCTCTGTGGCTTAATTTACTACTTAATTTACTAACTTCAAACTGAATTTTGTTTATTAAATGGCCAAAAACAACTGCAAATAGCTCAGACTTCTCTTCAGCATTAGACAAACAAAATGTGGAAACATGTTGATCACATGGCCATCAAGGCCTTACTGCCACTGCCAGGGACGAAACCAGCCGAAAACATACTGCAGACGTGTCCTCCAACAGTGAAGGCTTGTGTGTGAGTGTGCAGATGTGTGTGTCATAGTGCCCTCACTGTTTTGTATTTACTTGCGTATCATTTTTAAATGAAACAATATTGTTTAAAACCATTTAGAATAACGTCAAAATATATAGAAAATGTCTTTAGTTTCAGTCATTGGTTAAGCGCGTTATCAGGCCTGCCTGATGAGGCTTTGGGGCAGATGTTTATTGAGATTTGGGAGGTGTACATGACTGCCTTCAAAAACTATTCTGAACTTCTTAAATCAAAAACTCTCTGCATTCAAATAAAAAAAAAACTGCACCAAAACTAATGAAAAGTAAACTAGAATTAAACATTTTCAAACAGTAAAACAAGGAAATCCACTCTGCTAACTAAAACTTAAGCAGCAACAAAATCATACTGGTAGCTGTGTTATCATAACACAGCTAGCTACAACTAGCTGTGTTATGATAACTGCTGTGTGTGTGTCCATTGTTTGCCTTCAAAGCGTGCACTTCCAAGGCCAGTGTCTGACAGTATTTGATGTGATGTGTTTGAACAAGAACAATCTTGGCACCGACTTGTTTGTCCAGAGTAATCCGGCCACCCTAATCCTCGAGCAGCCTTATCAGTGCCTGCCATGACACGCAGCCCAGCTCACCAACACACCGATCACGGTCGAGGCAGACAAACAGCGCTGCGGCTTTAAATACGCAAACCCTGCTCGGATGATTAAAAAAAAAAAAAAACACCTCCAACGTTCCGGCCGTCGTTAAACCCCCAACAGCACAAAGACCCGGCGTCAGGTCGCAGAAATAATCGAAAGTTACCTTAAAGAGCCTTAAACTTCTTAAAACTCCTACCTCCCATTGGACGAGTTTGCTCCGTTTCTGTTGTCCTGTTCGGCCTCGAAAACCAGCCGAGCGACCGTGCGGGACGTGATGTTAAAATCCACTTTCTCACAGGAGCACATCAGCATGCTTCGGCCGCGCAGAGAGGCATCAGCCGGCCGGTTCCAGCTAACTGTTAGCCCCTTTCTCCGGCTACCCCCAAACACAGATCCGACCTCTGAAGGCCCCCAAAATGATGCCGCTCAGGCTTATTTACCAGCAGACAAAGTTCTACTTACGAGCCTCCATTTTAACTTTAAAAACAGCTCCGGTCCGCACTGTTTTAACACGGACTTTACAGACAAAGACCAAAGAGAGCCGGACGTAAAGTAACTTAAAGACGCAGACAAAGCGTTTTTGTGGAAAAGTGAAAAGGACTAGACCGGGGCGACTAACTTATTGCACAGGGGGGAGGCGTGGTGAGGCTCATCAGTAAAATACTATTCCTGCTGTGTTTAAAAAAATAAACGCACAAACAACACTGAACACTATTGTAGTCGATATATTATGATTAAAAAATATAGTCGATGTGTGTCCAAATACAAACACATCCAGCAGTCAAACATAAACGACCCCCCTACCTCCCCCGGACAAACTTTGTGGTACGTTCCAGGAAAATAACTGTCCGGAGGATGTGTGGCGAGGAGAAGTCGAGTGTTTACACCAAACAGATGAAGACTGGAGAAAACTGGTTTTCAGTTTAGCTTTCATCAGCTTTAACCTTCAGCTTAACACTGTCAGCACCAGCTGAGGCTGTTCTCACACGCAGGCTGTTTTACTGCTAGGAAAAACACGTAAAACTGCTTCTGTGAAGGCACAACAGCAGTCTGTCAGTACACCACGAGCAGCGGGTATCTGACAGGTGCATCTCTGCGGCAAATACACCGATTTTAATTAGTTCAAAGATTTTACTTAATTTCAGAGTTTATTTGAAGGGAGATAATGTTAATCAAAGTCTATACACAGGAGCATTGCGACCTCTTGTGTGTAAAGAGGCTGAGTGCAACAATTAGTCCCCATCTTTGATTTAATCCAGCTAGAACATCTGTGTATGTATGTGAGTGCTGAGTGAGGAACACTTCTTTAAGAAATAATAACATTATTGATGCATGCAGTGTGAGAGTGTGATAGGCATCTCACCGTCTTCCTCTTGCAGTGGCATCATTAATAGGAAGGATGCAGTCTTTAGGAGATGTCTCAGGTCACTTGGTCATCAGTGGAGAATAAAAACAACACTTTTTCAGCTCAGATTGTGCATAACTTTGGTTTGAGGTTTATTCAGTAGGGAAATCTCTTAAAATTCAAATGTTTTTTTTTCAAGGAAAAGCATAGCAGTTCTGCTCTTCAGTAAATCTTCATAAGAGCTTCAGACACTCTCAGTGGGACAAAAACATTCAGCAGTACTCTGTTCAGAGAGTTATTTAATGAGAGACCACACCTAAAAATGATTATGAATTTTAGGAACTGCCTGCATCTAAACTGAGTGCATTTTGAAGCTGACTGAAGCGTTCACTTAAACATCATTTTCGTAATTACCCTCTGCCAATATTAACTGAAGCATTTTAAAAGATTTTTACATGTGAGCTGCTGCTCTTTTTAACTTTTCATATTTCTTTTTTAGCCCTGAATTAATTTATTGTAAATAAGTGACTTCTTGATTAGAGTTACTTAGTACTTGAATACATTTTGTACTCCATCTTGTGATGCAAAGTGGCATTTCATGAAAATACAGCCCTTTCGTCTTACTCTGTTGGCAGTTTTAGAAAATTTGGGACGGTTTTAAATCCAGTTGCCTTTTTTCAAGCTCCAGAGACGACGGTTTTAAACAATTTTATAACACAAGAATTTACAGTGAGTGTATTTAAGTTCAGTTTGCAAACTAATCTCACACGTGAGGAAGAAAAACATCCTCATAATGTCCCGTTTCCTTTCTTACCCCCTCAGCCCCAAAAGACTCATGGGGTATTATCTTCACCCCTGTAGGAGGACAGCCAACTTTCAACTCTGGATAACCTCAGAAAGATGTTATCTAAGATGTTCAAATTCATACCATAGATGCATCTACTAAAAATCTCAGATGACTCAGTTCTTACCATAATAATGCCAATCACAGAAAGTGACAGTGGTCTCAGTGGTTTATATTTATTATGATTTTCTTCTTCCTAATTCTTATTCAGCCATTTGCTTTTGAATTGATGTGGTGAATAAAGTCACTCAGGCTGATATGCACATCATAAGGATCCAATGAGACCTGTAATTATGAGTCTGAGAACTTGTACCAGGGGATTCATGCCACCTAAAGATGGTTGCTGGCTGGAGCCTGAGGGGGAGCTGTTTAGGCTTACGCCTGCCTCCTCCACGGTGATAAACCTGCTGGCATCAGGCGGGGATAATTCAAGAGATTCAGTGGTGGTATTAAATCATAATTTTCATATTTTGTTAGTGATAAAAAAGCTGTTCTTGTTGAAAACAGCAGTGACGTGGTTGCTTCTGTGAGTATAGGGTTTTTTTCTGCATCTTTAATCTTCTTTTCTCCGGCATTCCTACTGAAATCAGCATCTGTTAATGTAAATATTGTTAAGCACAGAAATCAAATTTATGGTGATTTTCGGGTCAATTAGAAGTGCTTATTTTGGGATTCATCAGTTCTTATAAGATAAGATAAACTTTATTTAAATTATTTGGTTAAAAGCATTAAATGCACTTTTATTTTCTGTATATTTTCTAGATTATATTTTTTATTTAGGAAGTTTGACTTTCTTTTATGGCACTGATCAGGAGTGGCCCTCCAATCTCATTGTACATCCTGTATAATGACAATAAAGGCATTCTATTCTATTCTATGTTGTAACAGCTGAAGTCTGAATCAGCGGTAAGCTTGAGGAGGAGGCCGGGCGAGAGGGAGG
>VUQK01043096.1:0-21289 GCA_015106715.1 Bujurquina vittata | reverse complement strand
ATGTTTTATTTAGGAAGTTTGACTTTCTTTTATGGCACTGATCAGGAGTGGCCCTCCAATCTCACTGTACATCCTGTATAATGATAATAAAGGCATTCTATTCTATTCTATTCTATTAAACACAACCTATAATAGCATAGCTTAAATGAAAGAGAATAGCTCCATAAAATAAAAAAATACAGCATGCCAAGACAAACTAGTTCAATAAAGTAACAGAAGCACATCTAAATAGAAGAAAGTCGACTGCAATCAAATAAATGAGCCCAGTAGGTAAACCTTTAAATAAAAAGTATCCATGTATTGTGGTACGTTGTGGGAAAGGCTTCCTGTGTCTCTCGAGGTTTTAACAGTCTTTAGTGGGCTGCATGTGAAGTTTTACATTATCAAATTTCTAATTCATATATTTACACTTTAGTGACTAAAGTATAAAGTTGTAAAACAGAGAACTTTGCAGCCCTTTGAGGTAAAAACTAATTTGAAGCCTTTTTTAAAGAGGCAAAAACAGCATTTAACTGCACACTATATTTTGAATTCTCCTTAACCTACCTGTCAGTTTTGATCCTGAGCCAGCAGCTGCCTCTGCATCCTCTCAAATGGATGACAAAGCATCACAATGACTTGGCAATTTCTGATTCTCCATAGGTTTTACAATTCATCTTCAGTGTTTATTCCTCCACCTCCTGCAATCAACACCTTGCCGGCGGCTGCGGCTGTGGCTGCTGCTGCCGATCTTTGTGTCACACATGCAGGAACTGCTCCGCTCCAGGTTACTGGGAGTTGTGTTGCTGAGCACTTCTGGCTGCTGAACCAGGCTGAGCGGGACTGGAAACTCGATCTGAGCTAAAAATAAAGAAACATCGCCAGCATAGCGAGATAGGAGGTGTGTCACTCACTGTGTGTACGCATGTGTTGGGTCACAGAGGTGTGCACGCACGCACACACACACACACACACACACACACACACACACACACACACACACACACACACACACAAAGTTTATCACATGTAAACATTTCCTTGAAGTCCCCCCTCCCTCGGGTTGGTGCGTGCCAGCTCTGGGAATTTCTGTAACATTCCCTCTGATTTTTGATGTCATTATTATTTACAGGCACACACAAGGTAAAAAAAAAGAGGCAAGGACCCTTATCATTCTTTCATCTTGTTACATCACGTGACGGCATCCCTGACCTCCAGAGCAGCCAGAATACACAAACATGCATAAACATTCAGCCTGAGGAGCAGAAACAGAGCTCGTGCCCCACCGCCTGGCAACATTTTCTTATTTTCTTCAAATATTTGCATGACCTCAGTTGCACATCACACACCATTTCCCTTTAAAAAAAAAAAAATCCAGCCCGTCACATTCATCACGCCACCTCACCGCCTGCATCAACCGCGTGGATGTCTTTGTCAGCACGCAAGTTGAGGCCTTCAGTCAATGTCTGTTTTTCGCAGCCTTGAGTTGACTGGCCTTGTTTCTCTGACCGACTGTCAGACTGTCCGATGGCACAAATCAACAGCGATAAGAAGACAAACTAAATATTTTATTTAGTGGCTGAAGAAGAGGAAAACAAATCAGCGGTTTAGGATGAGGTTTGAAGTGTAACAGATGTCAGAGTCAGTTTAGAATATTCACAAGGATTTAATGCAGAAACAAGAGCTGTGGTTTCTGAAAAGGAAGAGAGGAAACCTGTTTCCACAGTAACCGGGGCATGATGTAACAATAACCAAATCATCTTCAAATTATTCAATCCAGGGCCGTCAAACTCCTCTCAGTTCATGGGTCAGTTATGCCCTGAAGTCTCTTTCTTCATTTCTTCCTATCTTCTCTCTTTCCTTGGCTCCTTCATTGCTTCTTTCTTCTGGCCTAGCTCCCTTTGTTGTTTCTTTCTTCCTTCTCAATTTTCCTTTCTTTCTTTCCAGCTTTCCTTATGCCATTATTCCTTCTCCCTGCTTTCTTTCCCTTTTCTTCCCTCCATCCCTCACTGCTTTCATTTTTATCTTTTTTCCTTGCTTCCGTCATTTTTCTCTTTCTCTCTTTTTGTTCTTCTCCCTTTTAGGATTTTCTCCTTCTTATTGAACATTTTCCTACTTTCCTTCCTCAGTCCCCCCCCCCATCCTGTTTCTTGTTTACTTTTTATTTTCTTCTCACTTTTCCTTCTGCTTTCCATCTTTCATACACTCTTTCACGGACTGTTCTTTGAATGTGTGACGTTTCTGATGACCTGCACTGCCTTAAGTCTTTATGAATGTAAAAATGTTGCAGCTTTAATTTTAGAGATCTATTAATGAAATGTGCTGCAGATCAAATATTTTCTAGTTGTTGAATAAAGTTGGAAAATTAATTTATTTTATTTTTTTTCTTAAAGCTTGGAGCAAACCTTTCTTAGCTGTGGTTCCTTCTGGGTCAAAATAACTTTATAATACGGTCATATTTTAGCACTTGTGAATGTACCTCATGGCTGGGAAAATAGTATCAAGGTAGCATTTTGCTTGATTTCATTAAATATACTGAAGTTATTATATGAAAGAGAACTGCACCTTTAATCTATCTGCTGCTTTTGTTTCACTTGAAGCAGATTTGTTTAACAAATTATGTCGGGGTGATTTTGCATGCCAGCCTAGCTGCTGCTTTAAGGAAAGAAAGAAGATAAAACACAGAAAAGTATAATTGCATTTCGGGAAAGAATAGTAGTCTGCTTGGCTTTAAAAAAACACATTATAGCTATACATTAAAACTTTTCCTCTTTTGCAGGCTTGTCTTTTGTCAGTGTTTAAATCGGAGGGCATGTGGCTGTAGTTTAGCTTTGACCAGTCATGTGTAGTTGTGGTTTAAGTCTCATCATCTCGGGTTTCCTGCTGGCTTTCAGCACTCGTAACATCCAGCTCTCCTGGATTCACACTCTAAATTTAGCTGCTCTAAAGTCAGACAGGACTGCAGACTTAAAACCTCTGAAACACAGAGACTCAACTGTTGATTTAAAGAAGCGTTTTCTGCACTCTGAAGCTCATTGTTGGCCTCAGTGAAGTGAAAGACTGCTGAACTGATGGACTGGCAGTCGGATTAAAGGGCGAATTTATGCAGAAAATGGAATTCATCAGGAAACATGTGGCAGCCGTGTAATCTCAGACACCGCTGATATTTCACTGCAGGCACGGTCAAGATTTTGTTTAGCAGTCGGCCAAAAATTGTTCCAGCAGAGATGAGACTTCATTTGTCTTTTTTAGTTGTCTTCAGTCTTTTTGGTGAGTCCAAAAAATCATTTATGTCCACACCTTTACCTCTGCAAAACTATTAATGTTGGTGGCTGAAGGTCCTTCTTATGTCTCGCTCTAACAGAATAAATTGAATAAAGTTGCTTTGACTGCAAAATTCTTACACTGGAAAATAGAAAGTGACTATAAAAGTAAAAGTGGTTAAAGGATTTATTTTGTTTGACTTTTTTAAGATCATTCCTGCTGATATTTGCACTGCACCTGACTTATTAAACACGGAATAATGGTTTGACAATCGCAGTGATCTGTTAGATACAACTGCTCACTATTGTGTATCACTTGTTTTCATTTTATTCTTCAATTAATTTTGCTGTTTAAATTCTGTTCGACTTTTTTTTAAATTGCATCATCTTTCTTTTTCTATTGTGTCTTTATTGTTGAAAGGCGACGTGAGAACAAGTTTTGATAAATCATGTATGAGTAATTAAAGACTATGTAATTTTTGTGAATGGAACGACCTGCTGCAGTTCTCCCAGGTGGGGATGAAACGGAGGAGGTTGTTGGATCACAGAAGTTCATTAAATCTCTTTTTGTAGATGTTGTGTTGCTGAACCACGGCTACTGTATGTTCCTCGCCTCTTACTGCAGTCACAGTTTTTTGGTGTTGGCATATAGAGCTTATAATAATTATAGCTTAATTAGAAATAAAATTACTTACTTATTGCTCTTTCCAGCAGTCACTATTGACACGCTTACACATTCTTCCAGTCGTTTTTACTGCCTCGATTTCTTTCGCCTTCTCTTGAATTGACTTTACGTGGCGTTTTCTGTCCGTTTTATTGGTGTTGTATTTGGGGCGGGGAAGACAGACTGGACACTTCCTCAAAGAGAGGCCTGTTTGATCCATCATTTGCAAACTGAATATCCAGGAGGATCGAATCATGTTGCATGTATCCTTCTACTTCCTGTTTGGATAAAGTTTTGCTTGCTTAACAATTGTGACATGGACAAATTCTGAATTCGTTTTGCTTGTGTGTTTTCGCTCTCATTCTTCTACTCTTGTGCTTCTGTTACATCTACTTCATCTATTTCTTGTTCTGCTGCTGCTGCTTCTTCTCCTCCTCTGTTCCTGCAGTGTCTCAGTGCCATGGCGGCTGTGCTGAGGTGGACTCCCTGACTGAGGCTGTGGCGGGAGAAGGATTCCTGTTGGGCTGCATCTCCTGTAAGACAAGAGAGGAGGTCCGTGCCCAAAGCACCGTAGACTGGCATTTCAAACCTCTGGGAGAGGAGGAGTTCAAGCATGTAAGTTTAACAAAGTCCTCTAGATTAGATAAAAAAACTTATTAATCGCTTAGAAAGATTCATTCAGGGAAATTGAAGTTCCACTCGCACCTTTTACAGATAAGATTGGCCCACAGACACAGTAGAAGTCTGAATGAAAAGGTTTGAACTGGTTGAGAATGTGGAGGTGAAGTGAGGTGGGGTATAGAGGGGTAGGGGTCATACTCTTATGATAACTTTGAGCAACAAGTGTTTGCACATACGCTGAGGACTTACTGACTGCTTCTCCGTCACTCTGCTCCAGTGAAACCATCTCAGCTGGTTTTAGGTCGGTGAGGTTGGGTGAGCTGATGCAGCATGCCGTCACTCTGCTTCTCTGAAACACTAAAGATGCTCCCACTGAGCTCAGAGAGGATGGGATGGCATGACTCTGCAGGATCTCATGATCAATGTGCTTCAGTGTTGTCTTCCATCCATCTCCAATATGTCACCAGGAAACACACACCATAGCCGCTCCTCCTTCACAAAGATGACTGCTGTTCGCTTTCTACAAGGCTCACCTGTGAGCTAAAGACTGTTTCAGGTGATGACCTCGTGGATGGAGAAAGAAAAATAGTTGTGAAACTCTGTGTTTCACTCTGTGTTTGAAAACTGAAGGCTAATCCCAATGATTTACTTTGAGGATGAAGTGGGGTTTTTTGGCTTCATAGAATAGAATAGAATGCCTTTATTGTCACAGGATGTACAATGAGATTGGACATTGGGCCTCCAGCTCATGCTGGGGCTGTTTGCAGCTCAATGTGAAGCAAAAAGGATGAAAATTGGGACCCGAGGCCATGGTTCTCAGCTGGAAAATGTTGGAGTGCCCACTCTGGGTTCTGGAGGACTTACTACCTCGAGTGGATGAATTAATTTTTTTGTGTAGCTTTTGTAGTGATATGCATGCACACTCTCTCTCTGCATCCATTCTTTCTTAATTTCATTTGGATAAAAGAAACAAAACATACAGATAGCACTGAGCCGTTGTTCTGATTTTTTTCTTTAAAATGTTCTATATTAGATATCAAATATTTTTAAAGATGGAGGTTTGCTATTGGTAGAACGGCACTAGAAGACCTTATATGTAAGCTCATATGTGTTGCTTACAAAGTTTCTATTATTAAGTCCACCCCAGGCCTCAGTAAACACATTACTGCTGAGTTCTTGGTCTCGGTCACCAGGTTAAAGTCATACTCAGTACAATGTTTATTTAGTAAATTGTGGCTTTTGTTAGAGTCAAAAACGACAATAAAGCAGGAGATGCTTAAGGTGGGCCTCTCATACCCACCATACTATATCCACCTCTTACTCATCACCAAGGAACACCAAGCTCTCGACTTTGCTAATCAACAGGTGTCATTTTCCTCACGTTTTATTAAAATACGAATAAGCAAACAACAATACTAAAGTTCCCAGTTTTGAAATTGTTTCCTTCTCTCAGATTTTCCACTATGACCACCCCATAGCCGACATCCTCCATGAAGATTTCAGCGACCGCCTGGAGTGGCACGGCACCCTAAACGCTGATATACAGACAGGCGCCATTTACATTAATAACATCACCTTCAATGACACGGGGACATATCGCTGCACCTTCCACCGCACCCTCTTCCTGCCGCTGTCTCCTGAGCTGGTCACTGTGGAGAAGGAGGTGGAGCTTAGTGTGGTGGCTGTAGGTAAGGATGATGGAAAAGTAGTTTGTTCCCATCAGTGTTATAGAAGATATTCAATTATCTGTATCTTAGGTGTATAGAAAAAAAGGATCTAACATGCATTCTTGACCTCATTCTCTTTTCACATGAAGAGAAGCTAATATGGGAGAAAGATGATCCATCTAGCCCTCTGTCTGAAACGACATTGTTGCTTCCTGTTTCCCAGCCAATCGGGAGCTGACGGACGTGATCTCGGAGATAATGATGTATGTGCTGATCGTGGTCCTGCAGCTGTGGCTCATTGTGGTTCTGGTCTACTGTTACAAGAAAATCTGGAATGAGCACGAGGCTCGGGAGGCACGTAAAGCCGAAAAGGCTCAGGCAGCGTAAGTCATCCGTCATTCACTTAATCTGCTCAGAGGAAACATTAGACCAGAGGTCAGGTGATTTTAGGTTGTGTTGTTTTTAACATCTGAATAATTTCCTTTTATGTTTGTTGTGTACTTGCAGACAGTTGGAATCCAAAGATAACTGTGACGGGGTGCAGCTTGACTAATATCAGTGAGTTACGGTGCATGAAATCATGTCTTTGACTTTAATTGTCATTTTTGGGATTTTATTTTCCATTTTTTGTGTCCACCAGGTGAAAAGCTGCATTGCTGCACTATGATTTTGGCAACAATGACACAATGACCTTGACCTTGAAATTGAGTGCAGAGCAGAAGATCAGAGCACATTTTTCTTTGAAATTGAACTCTTCTTCTCATTTCCATCCTTATGTTTTCTGTGGACTCTGCTAGAGCTGCTTTGCATGATTAAAGTTCAAAATAATCCTTTTTTATCTCATGCTGGATCTTGGTGCAGCTTCTCAGTTCATCCTCTGTGAAACAGGCTGTTTTAGCTTCCTTTAAAGCCAACATTCTTCTGATTGGCTGCCCCTCGTAGGAAGCTGATTTGAACATGGGGGTGGGGCCTTGTGCCTGAGATCATCCTCTTTTTCTGATGTCATACAGACCCAAGAGTGGATAAATCTGAGTGTTCAGAGCAGACTGAATCCTGTGCTTTGGCCTCACAGGGATTACTTATATATTGAATTTTGGAAAATTTGATCACGTTTAATATGAACATCCATCACTGTAACATTAAATATATAACAGAAAAAAGGAAACAGTCCACTTTGAGTGCAGGTGAATGTGGGTCTCTCGTGTGGGTCAGTAACACATTAAGTTTGAATTAAGTTGCACATATTAAAGCATCTATCAATACCTGATTCCACATTATTTTAGAACCACTAAACCTTTAATCTTAATGCAGCCTTAATGACATTCTCCCTTATTATCTCAGAGAAATGTGGCCTGTTCTTACTGATTGTATAAAAGTATTAATAGTATAGGATGTATATGAATGTGGCTTCCAGTTGTGAAGAACCTGCATGTTTCCAGTGGCCAGCAGGAGGAAACTCCACTGGTTTCAAAAATAAGTCAGACTGTACAGATCTATGGGAAAATGGCCCTCCTCCTGACTTGATTTATGGCCTCAGTAACCACCTCCCTGATGAGTTTATGGGATCATTAATTTCATGTTGTAAATTATGGTTCCATTTACAATCAAATCAACAGAAAATTATTCAGTGTGCTGCTTCCTATTCATTGACAAATTTCAACATTATGAGCACGCAGCGCCCCTCGATCGGCTTTCAAAATGTGAAGATTGGCGATGGACAAAGTTGAGGCTTCAAAGTCAGGCCGTGCACGCTACTGGGTGACATCACAGAGGCTGTGACCGTATCATTAATAATAAAGCTGCGATTCTGTCATTGCGCATCACTTTGCAGCTGATGTTTGGTTTATTGCACACATTATAGGTTCTGGTTGCCTAGGGAACCCTCTGATGTATTTACTGCAAGGTCATATGTCAGTCAGTGTTTTCCTGCACTCTAATTGTAGTTGCTTCAGTTGCTCATCTTGAAGTTGAGGAAAGATTATCTTGGGAATTGTCAACATTGCATCTCCAGCATTCATTTCATCCATATTTGCTTGAAACGGACTGACAGAGCAGCTTTTTACTCAGTGTGAATGCTTTCTTACTGCAAACCTCATTCACCAAGTTACACACACATTCATCATACAAGTGCTTGTCAAACCTTTCCACACACTCACACTCAGTTGGATGCATCGGTGGCAACTCGGGGTTCAATATCACGATCATGCATACTTCGACGAAGAGAGCTGGGAATCGAACCACTGACCTTCTGATGAGTACATGAACCGCTCTACAGCCTAAGTCATGAAGCACGTCTTTATTTAGTCATCAAAGTTTGTAAATTGCCTTCAATAAAGTTCATATTTTTCTTAATATCCGTGTATTGCATTTGCTGCATTTACTGTTTTCAGACACACACACACACACACACACACACACACACACACACACACGCAGAGAGACACACAGAGCAGTGAGAGGACATTTGGAGGTGACTGTGCTGTAACTCAATCTAGTCTGAGCTGTGCTGCAGACGATCCAAACCACCTCCGGTCTGAAAGCAGCTTTGTTCTTCCTGCTCGCAGCCCGGCGCCGTCCCCAAAGCGACACACACTCCCTCTGCTTTTATTTCAGCACACAAGACAACACCGAGCACATGCACACGTAACAATGATCAGAGGAGTGTGAATGGTGAAACATTTATGTTTGCACGACACATGCAGTCACAACATAAATGCTGTTTTCTTATGATGGTTAAAGCAGTGACTTTTTGCCTGAGCTGCAGGGACCAGCACAGGACAGTGAAAGTAGGACACCATTACTGCCTTTGACCTTGCCCTGTGACCTTCTGGTTTCATTAAATGTGTTGACGTGCTGAACATGTTTATGGGCGAGAAGGACGGCACACTGAGCTGGAGAAGAAGTGGAGGGTGGGCATTCATACTCGAGGTTTAGCCCCAGCTGCCTCTCGCCCTGCTGGACACGCACGGGTCGATATGACTGATGTGAGAGCAGGAGCTGATTCCACATCCTTCACAGGTACGTTTTTCTCTCCACTCAATGAAGATTCTGTGCAGATTGTACGTGCAGGACTCTAAAAGACGAGTAGAGACAAAATACAGATCATCATCCCCTGAGACTCTGAACCCTGAAACTGATTCGGTTTATTTTTTCTTCTTCCTGGTGAGTTTTATTGAAAATCAATGTGGGATGCAGCTCATGTCCCTCACACACTGATATATTATATCTCACACTTATTTTATTTCATCTTAAATCTCAGGTGAACAGACTAAAAAATGTAACTGTAGATGTTTTAGATTAAGTTCAGGTTTCGTATTTCACATTTTTTGATGTTTAAATATGTAAGTGAGTCATTATTTCAACTTTTAGCGGCACTGCAGAAGAGTTTAAGCTTTGTTTTGAATCAAACATCTATTTAGACGCTTTATTCAAGTCCTAATCTGAGTTAAGAACAAAACAAAAGCTTACCTCAAGTGAAAGTACTCATTGTGGAGACTCACAAACAGGATATTATTGGTTCATAATTACTGATTCATAGATGTATAAATCAGTTTAATATCACAGCTGGAGAAATTATCAGTTACTTAATGCTGGGTAGTTTTGTCTATAGTAATACAGCTTCATGTATTAGCAGATTTCTATTTTAAAATCTGCAAAAAAATAAGCAAGTAACGTAATGAGTGCCTCTGGAAGCCTCCAATGTGAGGTGTTCATGGCATATCCCACTGGGAGAAGACCCCGAGCAGACCCGGGAGAGGAGAGAGGATGGCCTGAGCGTCTCTGCTTAGACTGCTGCTCTCGTCACCCTGACCCAGATAAGCAGCTGAAAATGGATGGACGGAGTACAAAGAACAATAATTGAATCCAATATTTAGTGGAACAGAAATACAAAGTACAAGTACCTTAAAAGAACCAGAGTTTGGTTGATAAAGTGCTGCTACTGAATTGGAAATATGTGGTTCACATTTTAATCAAAAGGCTTTTATAGATTTGGACGGTAAAACTGTGAAAGAATATGTGAAACGAACATTATCACCACCAAAAATCTGTTTCCACTTGATTACTCAAGAGCAATTTTGACAGTGACACTATTAATATTTTCGTATTAAATTCTTTATTATACACTTTATTAAATTCCAGTAGACTAAAGTGTGTAAACACCTAGATTAGTATTTTAATTTAAATTTAAATTTTTGTTCCACATTCTTAAAGCGATGAAGCCCAAACTCTGCAGTGTACGCTCAGTAATTTCTGCAGATTTCTCCGGATGTGTTGTAGCAGAAATCTGTTTCCCATTTCGCACCTCCCTGTTTACCTCTTTAAAAGTGTAACAACAAGGGACGGCGTGCTAACCTTTACTCTTCTGAATTTGTCTGTTGCAGACATCTTCGGAATAATTCAGATATGAATCACACGATAGTGAAATATTTTTGCATAAACAAATCTTCTTTTTTCTAGTTGCAGTTTTCTGAGTGTCCAGCAGAGCTCAGCCATGTCCCACATCAACAGCACCGAGCTGCAGTCGCTCCTTCTCTCCGTCCTGCAGCACTGCCTCAACAGCACAAGGTTCCTGTCTCCCGCAGGGCCTCCCGAGAACTTCACTACCCAGCAGGCTGTGCAGCACGGGGCTGCAGGCAGGGCCCACACCCAGTCTCAGGGAATCATGTACATCCTGCTGGTGGTCGGCATGTTCAGCTTCTTCACATTTGGCATCATGCTCAGCTACATCCGCTCGAAGAAGCTGGAGAGCTCTCATGACCCGTACCACCAGTACATCGCTCATGACTGGAGTGCAGCGACGTCGCCGTCCAGGGCCGTCGCTCAGGCTCTGCGCCGGGGGGCCACAGGTGACGGAGCCGGCAGCAAAGAGCCCGTCATCATCTGCAACCCGGCGGCCCAGGAGCAGCTGCAGGACTAAATGAAGACACTCAACAGTTTATTAAATCGCACTAACTTTTAATGTCACATAGCAACCAAAAGTTACAGTGCCAGAGTCGCATTTTCAGTAATTTCACAGAAACAACTTCCAACAGTTCCTCACACAGATTTCAACAGTTTCTTCTCAACTTTTAGCTGATGAGACACACCTTCAGCTCTGCCTTTGGTTCACGCCGACTCACTGAGCAACATGTCTGCACTCGATCAATCAGCTCTACACATTCATGCAACATGAAATCAGCTGGCGTGGTTCATGTTCAGGGATGCACCGATTCAGCATCTCTCTGATCCACTTTGGTACTGATACCTTCAATCATCTAAATTTAAATTATGAGCCTTAAAGCCTCACCTTTCCTGACATCACCACGCCAACCACATCCTGTAAAACTGTAAGCTTTATGATGTTCAGCTGAATTGGATTCAGTTGGAAATTTAAAGTATTTTGATTTGTTTTTTGTAGTGATTTTTGTAGTGTTTTAAACCTTTCAAAACTAGCCAAAGCATTTATTTACTGAAGAGATTTTAAACTGATGGATAATAAACGGGCCTGCACGCCTGTGTAATACCCACTCGTACCACAAGATGGCGATGAGTCGCTCATTGGGAGCACAAATCACAATCTGAAAAAGCACACTGGTAAAACACTGCCCCCAAGTGGTGAAAAGTATAGTTAGGTAAAAATACTTGTAATGACAAAGAAAATGTATTGCTTATTTAATTGCCCAGTAATTGCGTTACACTAGATTCCTCTTCTGTTACCTTGAGGTAATACCAAGACAGTGAATACAATTCAAAGATTTTTTTTGTCTTAGTTCATTCTTTCATCAGTTTAGTTTGAATAAACTGCAGCAGTCGGTGACCCTGGAGCTTTGATCTGTTTTCTCTTGATTCACTGAAGAAAAATCCAGTAAAGTGCATTTTTGGATCAAATTTCAAGGGTTGGATCAGCATCTGGCACAGTGGTTGCTCAACGTCTATTAAAGTGTCCATGTTACCTTGATGCTGCCTCATTTTCTAGCTGTGATTCCCTAATTAAAAATTAATTGATGAGAATGTAGCTCCTGACTGTGGAGAAACACATGTTGTATAATAGTTTGGGCATATCACATTTATCAATATGTGGTCACACTCTCTGCCATTTGCAGTTTATAAGGGTTTAAAAATTATGGGAAAAAGTAAGTTAAAAAGTGCAACATGACTTAATTTAAAAAAAAAACAAAAACAGCAGATCCTGTTGGAGCACCTTTCTGATTTTTCATGGAGACCGTCATCAGTATGACAGCGCTATCATTACATGGGAAGGGAGGAGCTGATATATAATTAAATTTATACTGTTTGGATGAATGTCGGACTGTGTTAGCGTTAGTGTTTCAGCTACAGTCCCGGTGGTGTTAAATGATCAGACAGCGAGAGAGAGAGAAAAAAAAAAAAGGATTCAAACTGATAAGTACATTTTGCTGACTGCGAACATCAGGCCAGCAAGTACAAGATTTTGGCTCCTTATTTTACTTTTCAAAACACTATATTACGGTTTATAGAACAATTAAATTACTGATTGGAGCCACCAGGGAAGAAGAACTGGAACTAAATCATGTCTGAAAATCAGCATTTCTTCCTTCCTCATCAGACTTTATCTGATGTCTTTATCAGACATCAGATAAAGACTTTAGACGCTCTTTAAAAACATCTGACCCTCCTACAGTCTGTGCACTGGGGTCCAAGCGATCTTCAAGGAATGATGGCTTTGTTTCCCAGACGGCTGACTGGTTAGTAGGTGGGGGGTTTGTATGTGTTTGTCTATTTTCTCCAGTATAACCACAGCCTTAAGGTACTTCGCTAAGCCTGAAATTCAGCTTCCTAGTTCAAATCTACAGGAAAATCATGCAACAGCAAAATAACTTTTAGGAGAAAATAAATGTTTTAAATGATAATTGTGATCCTACACATGGAGTTTTTATGTCCTGGTGACCTCTGAAATTAATGTAATAACTGAAAAATTTAGATAATGTTTCAGCTCCTCTTGGTAGACCTCTGGTGCAGATAAGCAGGTGACTGTAATGACCGGTTAAAGAAAAAAAACAAAGCAGCAGTTCTCCAGTTAACTTTGACTTTCTGTTCTTTTATCGGAACATATTTTGCATCCACGACATGAGTCCCAGTTTTCTGCTCTTCGTCTTGGCTGCAGCGTTGGCTCTTTTCTTCTCCTCCTTCCTCCTCTCGCGCTCCTTCTCTCTCTCCGCTTGCTGCTCCAGTCGGCATTGGCGAGCTTCTTTCACGGCGCGCTCGATCTCTCGGGACAAACGGAAGTGAACCATCTGCATGCTCAGCATCGGCACGATCAGGTTATAATTGTCCACCATCTTGTTCAGTTTGACCAGCTCCTCCTCCACCGATGCACACAGCTGCTCCCACTCCTGGATTTCTCTGGGAGTCATGGGGTCACCAAGCCGGACCCGCCCCTCCAACAGCCGGTTTCGTATCTGAGCGGTGGCCTCTCTGATGTCGCGCTGTGTGATGACCCAGGGGGGCTGGTAACCGTTGTCTATGAGGATGCGGTTCAGGTTGTGGGTCATTGGATCAGCATACGGATTGTGCTCAAACTTGTTGAGGGGCTTCCCGGCACCGCTCAGGTTCCTGAAGTCCCCGCGGGCCATTGACTCTTGAATCAGGTCTTCCACAAGCCGCTCGACCGCCTGGGTGATCTTGATTTTGTGGCTGCGTTGCCGCATGTCCCGTTCCACGAGTGCCCCCTCTGCCGCAGCTGCCCTCTCGTGCCCCCGCTGCCGGTAGTTTAAAACTTGCTCAGATGCCCGATCGACACGAATCTGCCGGTACTGACGCTCACGCTGGCTGGGTGTGCCTGTACCCACGCCCTCGTAGCTGAGGTATTGTCTGTGCTGAAGTGCTGTACCTCTGGACTTATCCTCATCTTCAGCTTCTGTGTTCTCATTGGGATGCTTGATCTTGCTCTGATGCACCAGCACGGCACGGTACGCCTCCTCTACCCGAGCAAACAGCATCGCGTCTGCGGTTGGTGCTCCAGAGTCAGGGTGGTAGAGCTTGGCGAGTCGTAGGTAGGCCTCTTTCACCTGCGCAGGACTGCTAAGGCCATCATCAGGCAGCTGCAGAAGCCGGTAGCTCTCCTGCAGGCTGCGGTTGATTCGAGGACCAGCGCTCAGTGAGCGGACCAACCGGGACAAGATGAGGAAAAGGCGTCCATGCCGAGAGTTACTGCGGGAAACCAGGAGGTGAAGAGTGATACTCATCTCCAGCACACTCCTGTTGAAGCAAAAGGAAAAGATTCTGTTAGAAAATGTAATAAATGATTGATCTTTCGCTCTGTGAGGTCAAAAGCACTCAAACCCCTTATGTTAAGCTGCACACTGGCACCAGGGGGCAATGTGAGAATTAATGGCAGTCTTGCTTATGCTTGTTGGTACTTTAGCTCCTGCAGCATACGATGAAGAAGTCATAATAAGAGAGTGAAGTGAAAACGAATGAAGCTGTTTGTCCTTCTCATGAGCCCACAAACTAAAGAGAGCAGAGATGATCCCACAGAGGAGCTGCTGATGTTAATCAATCAGCCTTGTTTCACTTCATCTCGGCTCTGCTGCTTCTGTGCTGGTCTCTCACTGTAGGCTCAGGCAGCTCCACCAGCACGCACAGTTACAGGGACGCAGGGTCCCATACTACAAAACAAGCTCCATATATCCAGGATATCTTTCCATTATCTGGCTTCACTTAACCCAACATCACTAATCAGACTAAGCAGTGACACTGAGAAGATAAAACTATAATATTCAAAAATATGAAGAGGTTAAACACATAATGCAGACTGAAAGCAACACAGCTGTTGCAGCAGTATGAGAGGAAGCCGTGTACAGTAGCTCAGTATTTTAAGCACTCTATCAATGTGTGTGAGCTTTAAGTGATCTGGTTGGTCAGACTGGGAAAGAGCTGCTGAATTAATAGAGTTCAGCCTGTTTGAAGCCCGGAAGAAAAGTCAGCAAAAACGCTGACTGTGTAATTTAACAGCTCTGTTATAAATACACGTGAGAATTATATTATTCAATTACATTCATAATTAGATGTGCATAGGATAGCATAGCTTTTTATTCTTTCATTAATACCGGTAAAAAAAAATCTTGCCCGGTAAAATAAATTATATCATGATATGCTAATTTCACGGCGTAAATACGTCACCCCACCACGCAGCGGATGATGCTCAAGTGGGTCATGCAGCGTTGCTAACTTAGTGACTTTGTTGCTAGGCTTTAGCGACAAATGTAGCTAGTTTTTCCAGTGACGTCAGAGAGTTCTGGAAATCTGAAATCCTCCACTGTTGCCACGTTACGCTTTGGCGTCGCCTGGACCACAAGAGTACCTGGCTGTTGGGTTGTACCCTAAGTCACATGATCTTAATAACGGAAGAGAGTCTTTTTCATGTGTTTGTGATGCAGCCGGCGGACACGCCGCATTGAGCAGGTGGACCCGTTGCTGTTACGTCGGTGCATATGTCTGTGGTTTTACTGAGCTAGCAAGACACTTTCTGACTGAAGGAATTTTGTTCATTCAGTCTGTTTTGCAGAGTACTGGCTGTACAGGAGTACACACAGGAGGAAGTACTTTGGTGAAGTCTACTTCACTGCAGACTGTTTTTTAAAGAATAAATCAGCCTTTTGCTGTTTTTGCTCAGTATCTTTTCTGTATAAACTTTTAATAGCAGAGCTGTGAGTGTTTTGTTATGGAGGATAAAAAACATTAATTTATTTGAGAAACATTATTTAAATATGCCAATAGTTTATTTTTGAGCAATTTCTCATGTACATCTATAGATCACACACACATATATACACATGTGTGTGTGTATATATATATACACACACACATTTGTATGTATGTATGTATGTATGTATGTATGTATGTATGTATATATATATGTATATAAATATACATACACACATACATATACACATACACATACATGCACAGATCTAAAAGGATGTATGACCCCGTAAAGAAATAAAGGCGTTATATTCAGTACAGCCTCGGCTCTGATGCTCAGTGTTTACTCAGTACTTTCATTACAGCCTCTGAATTTATCATCCAAAGACAACAGGAGCTCCACACATAAGTCTGCGTAACTACAAGTCAGCAGTTGGGAGCAGCAGGGTGACAGGATGAGCAACCTTCCAGCTTACAGACACACAAGCTCCAGATGTTTGCAGCTGCAGCGCAGCCACAGAAGGCGCTAAAAAGGAGACGCAGTGAGTGAAAACCGCCCCACGAACCTGTTCAGAGCACATCCAACACACGTTCACGCTGCACGACCCACAACCTCACGGGCAGCGACGAAAGCAGCTCACGAGTTTGTTGTTGGTGAGTTCTTCTTCCTCTTCCTCTACGGCGAACATTTCTCTGTATCGTTAGCGCCCCCTGTCAACATAATCGCGTCGTCGTCTTATTGTGCAGGCAGTGGTTGCAGGTCAGCCGGAGGCGCAGCAGGGGGCGCCCGCCAGAGAGACAAAATCCCCATAAGATTATGGAAACCCTCCAGAATCAAGAAGATTTTTCAGTAGGATGTTGTTTCTAAACCATTTTTCATGAAATAATGATTTGTTTCTGCGTGATGCACAGCTCGTGTCACTAATGATACAAAGGAAGTAAATCAGAACACATGTGGGGAACAGAAGACCATAAAAAAAAAAATCAGGAAGCAAGATGAAAAACGCAAGACACAACACACTGAGAGACACTCAGGAACAAGTAATCAAACATAACCAATAGCAAAACCAGGAAATTAAACAAAGAAATCTCTAAAGGAAAACATAATTTAAAAAACTGAATACAAACAAAAAGTCAACGGACCCAGGATCATGACAGAAAAATTCCCTTTTAACAGGAAGAAACAGCAGAACCAGGCTCAGAGAGGAGCAGCCATCTGCTGCAACTGGCTGGAGGTGAAGGGAGAGAGACAAGACCAAAGAGACGCTGTGGAAGAGAGCCGGAGATTAATGATTAAATGCAGAGTGGGGTGTACACAGAGTGAAAAGAGGTGAATGATAAAGAAACAGTGCATCATGGGAACTCCCAGCAGCCTAGGCCTATTGCAGCATAAGTAGGAAAGTTTTAAGCCTAATCTTAAAAGTAGAGAGGGTGTCTGTCTCCTGAATCCAAGCTGGGAGCTGGTTTCACAGAAGAGGGGCCTGAAAGCTGAAGGCTCTGCCTCCCGTTCTACGTTTAAGTATCCTAGGAACCACAAGTAATCCAGCAGCCTGAGAGTGAAGTGCTCTATTGGGGTATACAGTACTATGAGGGCTTAAAGATAAGATGGGGCCAATAAACATAAACAAAAATGTAGGACCACTTTTTCACATTTGCACAGTATTTCTAAAATTAGAAACCTCCTGTCTCAGAGTGATGCTGAAACGCTAATTCATGCATTTATTACTTCTAGGCTGGATTATTGTAATTAATTATCAGGCTGTCCTAAAAAGTCCCTGAAAAGCCTTCAGCTGATCCAAAATGCTGCAGCTAGAGTACTGACAGGAAGTAGAAAGAGAGAGCATATTTCTCCCATACTGGCTTCTCTTCATTGGCTCCCTGTTAGATCCAGAATATAATTTAAAATCCTTGCTTGCCTTTTTCCTGAAAAGTGCTGTACAAAATCACTTGTTCTTTATAATTAAAATGCTCCTAAAAGCATCAAACAACAGTATCTGTTTACTGTCAGCACCACAGCTGAACACTGTCACAAAGAACTCAACAGCGCTGAGACTTAAATACACAGAGGGAACGAGTATTCATATATGCCTGACAAAGTTGGACCTCCTAATGAGTATTAAATTCTTCATCCTCCAGGAACTGCCCGTTACTCTCTCCACATTCATTATTGTCCACCAGGAAGAACTCAGGACCCAATGCACCAATGTAAGGTCTGATGGTGCAAGGATTTCATCCCGATACCTAAAGGCATTCAGGGTGCTGTTGCTTGTCGAGGTTTCTCCAGATCCTTCATGTCTGTCACGTGCACTCAGGGTGAACCTGCGCTCATCTGCGAAAAGCACAGGGCACCGGTGGTGGACCTGCCAATTCTGGGGTTCTAGGGTAAATGCCAACCAGGCACCGCAGTGCTGGGCAGTGAGCACAAGGCACCTTCATGAAGTCTGTTTCTGATTGTTTAGTCAGAGACATTCACACCAGTGAATATAGGAGGTCATTTTTTCAGCTCTGGCAGTGCTCATCCTGTTCCTCTTTGCACAAAGGAGGAGATACTGATCCTGCTGATGGGTTTAGGACCTAAAGGTTCCTTTCATTCTTTGAGCAGTAAAGAAAAGCATTGAATGAGGGAGTACACTTATACCAGTTATACTGTAAGTGTGTATATATTTCTGTGTAAATTGACAGCTCTGTTATTAATACAGGTGAAAATCTGATGGATTATATTATTCAATTAAATTCATAATTAGATGTGCATAAGATAGTTTTAGTTTTCATTCTTTCAGCTGCAGACTCCATGGTGTTTAACAGTCTGAGAATGAAGATTAAAGCAGAATTCAAACACAGGCTCAGTTTACATGACAATTTATTATAAAATCCACAAGTACAAACTAAGAAAGTTTTATAGAACATTAAAAAAAAGCTGCTCTAAAAATAAAAATCAAAGAATGAAGTTGTTTAAGAGTCCACATTTCTCACCAATGCTCATCAGGAAAAGATAAAGACCTCACATGTGCTTCAAAACTCAGACTTTGTTACTGACACAGGTTCCAGGATAGCAATGCTATTTTCCAGAGCTCTGATTGGTCAGTAGGCAGTGATTTCAAAACTACTGATCTCTAATCTGGAACATAACCTAATTCAGAGGGAGTTCACAGTTTGTGGTTCTTGGGATCATTGGGTGTTTGCGATGTATTCGAGACGTTTTTTTGGTTTTGCTTTGTTTGGTTTTTTTGGTGATGGAACCAGCTAGAAAGACATTTTGGTAACATTTTAAGCTGATCTCTCCTAATAAGACATGCACATAGTAATAAATTACTACTAATAATAAGCAGTGTAATATTAATAAATGTGACAACCTGTCGCCTGTACCTGAGTGAAGCAAACACTGGATGATTGATAAATAAAATGTAGCACAGCTACAAACCAAGTAGAACAATCACATTTATATCTCAAACCTCTCCCCAGTTAGTTTGCACTTTGCCTCTTGACCCCACCACTGTATTATAAAGACAGACACCACGTTAAGCTTCACACACCAAAGCCAGGGTGTGATTACGATCACTCTGCCTGTTTTACATTTATTGCCCACTTGATGGCGCAGCAGAGCACATGAAGCACCTTGAATGGAAGGTTTCAATACTTCATGAAGCTTCATCTCGCTATCACTAGTTGAAGGTGACGCTATCAGGAGGCTGCTACACATTCTGATGCTGCTCGCTTCACGCCCCAAGTCAAAATGGCGGATGCCGTAAAGCGGATGATGGTCCTGAGATACATAGAAATATATTTATACTCCGGTCTAAATACGGAAAAATTATTATCTCGAAGTCTTCTATGAAAAAATTGAGTAAAACTGTCAGAAGAATAAAGTTTACAGCAATAAATTCAGATTATCGTGGCTCAACAATCCTTTCGGGAAAGCAGCTCTGTTTTTATCTCCTTAGTGTTTCCTCGGGTCTTCCTGATCATTGACAAACGTCTAGTAAATAACAGGAAGACAGAATTACAGATTTATCCAGTCTGTGGGAAATACAGCCGTAAGTGTGAGTATTCAGTCACACACACACATGGCCCTTGTTAGTCTGTGAATGTGATGCTTCCTTGAAATTAAGGCTATTTTTGTTGTTTATTTCAGTGATTAGTAAATTCATTCGATCCGTCCGAGTGCAGATGCTGACGCGCGGCCTGACGCTCTCTCCTCACACCTGAGCCTCAGGTAACGCTGGCGTGAAGCCGGTACCTGTTTCTTCCCGTTAGTCAGGCGGGCTGACTGATGGGAGGAGACGGAGAGACAAACGCGGAAGTTTTTTTTTTCACCTTCAACATTAATAAAAACCAACATTAAGCAGCGGGAGATCACAAACACTGCAGACACACTGAAGGTGTGCAGATTCGAGCTGGATTATTGAAGGTAAGCGCGGCATTAAGTTCTGATTCCTTTAAGTTCACATTCGTGGTTCTGCCTCCTTGTTGGACTCGTTTTCATTCGTGTGTTATTTAAAAAAAAAAAATTAAGAGAAAGCTGAGTTTCACTCGATGTGTGTCTAGTATCCTGCAAAATAAATAAATAAATAAAATTATAAGGTGATTATAATAAAGTAATTATATAATAAAAAGCTATGTAAGATCATGAATAATAATTAAAAACAAAAAAGTTACTTAAATTTATATGATAGTGTATACAAATTAAATGTGACCAAAAATAAATACATGTGCTATAACTAAGGTTAAAGTCTTCCCTTGATTTAAGTAGAAATGCCCTCATTTCATTAAGTCGCGTATAGAATAGTACACATGAAACCTTGTCAAACTAGGCCAATATAATTCAGAACTACTGAGTCAGCAACACAAGATTAAATCACAAAGGGTGCAAAATCATGCTTATGTGACCGGGCTGGTTTGCCTTCTCTTCCTCTCGCCCTCCCTGCTGGTGTTTGCCTAATTAGGCTGTGTTGTGGCACACCTGTAACTAATTATCTGGTGGTGCCTCCAACTAGATAAAAAGGCTCAGGCTTAGCCTTGGGTGATTCTCTCCCTTGCCTTTACTGGTGTCAGGATCTACTGATGGGTGGCAGCTGTGGCTCGTACGAAATTTGAGTAAATCCACTGCGTGATCGCAGCAGGTAAGCGCAGCTAGCAGGATGGGTTACTCCTCGTAGTTGTGGCAGCCACTTACTAGTGTTTGTTTTTTTTAGCATCGCGAGCTAACTGTGTGCCTGGAGCAGCAACTGCATGCTTGGTGCTGCGCCTGTGGCTACTCTATCACAGTGAGTAGAGCCACAGCCAGATGCTCCCTCTTGGAGATGTTATGCTGCGTATGCTAACTTTATTTTTATTTTCAGGGCTCCTTAATGTTGGGCTGTATAGGCTACGCCTCCTCCCTGCCGTATTAGCGTTGGCTACCCTAATTGTGGGATTCCCCAAGTGACAGTGCT
>VUQK01043094.1:0-14597 GCA_015106715.1 Bujurquina vittata | reverse complement strand
TCCATTTCATTTTTAAAAGTGTCACTGGTTTTGATATTGAAAAAAAAAAAAGCCGCCCTACCTCTTATTATTTTACGTTTTTCATCTTGTTCCCACAGATGACCATAAGTTCAGCGAGGCCATAGCAGTGCTGTTCACCTGGATCGACAGGGGCGAAGTCACCCGCCGCACCGCCAATCACTTCTACTCCATGATCCAGTCAGCCAACAGCCACGTTCGTCGACTGATGAGCGAGAAAGCGCAGCATGAGGAGGAGCTGGAACGTGCCAAAGAGGCCTTCAAGAATGCCCTGCTGGCTATATTAACACAGTGTAAGGACACTTTAATATTTTACACACGTACAGACGTACCGACAGAACTTCCAGGCAAACGGACATGGGAGGTTTTTACTGTAGCCAGTGTAAGCTGTACAGTTATTCAGGTAAGTTCAACTAAAGCTGTTCTATCACACTGCAGGTAGCAAGTTTCATTCTGTTTCACTGATTTAAAGAGAAAGCTCTTTAACAACCATCAACTAGTGACCATCATATGATTGGATAGCACCCATCCTTGAACTGGACCTTCAGTTTAATCGGAGAATTCAAATGATTCATGTAACATGTTTAAACACTAGAGAGCAAGCAAGCTGGGACATCATTTAAACCATTATAATAACAGGAAATGATTAAAATTTAAAACACGACTACTTTTTAAGGTGAAAATCACTGACTAAACATCCGATTTTGTCCTCTTGCCACCACGTCTGCATCGTCAGTGTGAGTTCACTCCTGATTGCAGTCTCTCACACTGCTGCAGGGTGTGGTGCAGTGGCAGATTACAGAGGTGCAGACCATGAAGCCATTTTCACCACATCCATTTCAAAGCCCGCCTTGATGCAAGTCATTTACTCTGCGAGCATCTCGGCTCAGTCTCCATGACAACACTCCCCGATCTGTCTCACCATCAGCTCCATTATCTTCAGCTCGCTGTGCAGTGGTGATTAGGTCAGTCGCACAGAGGTTTCAGAGTCAGCAGCATGAGAGCGCTCTGACCTTTTCACAGGCTGCCTTTAAAAAAATGCCCCCCCACAATGACTGATACCCACAGCTGCTGTGTGAATGCATGCTAATGCTACTCTGAAACAGTCCTGGTTAAACGTCACTCATTCACTGTCACTTAGCTAACGCTTTGCAATTAAAGCTGCATTAGGTGATTTTTGACCATTTACAGACAATAGTAGCTTATTGCATCCAGCAACACGTATTTATTTCAGCTTTAGTTCAGTTTTGGTCTCCCCCACCACCTCAGTCTTTAAACCCTCCACTACCAACAGATGAGATTCAACTTTGGCACTTTGATTTGTTGTAAAGTCAATTTAAAATTCTTTTTTGAAATGCTAGTATTTATTTATTGAATTAAAAAAATAATCACAATGAAACAGTAATTCGTGTATGTGCCTACAGTTGGCTTAGTGTAAGTAGTAAATTATGCTACTTTTTGCTACGCTACATTTATTTGATGCCTTTGATTGCGACGCCTTGTGAGCTTCACCTTAAAGTCCTTATAATCCTGTTTTTTAAAATAAATTAAACTCCCTGACAATACATAGGAGTTGACTTGAAACAGTTAGTCAAGTAAATGTGAATATTATTTGAAACCCCTTTTAATTATTGCTAAAGCTCTTTTTCATCAGCTGATCTGAACATGTCAAACGGGAGGAGACAAACTGTGTGAATGTGAATATTTTGCACATGAGCAGCACGAGGCAGGCAGAGAACCAAAGCTTGAAGCTGAAAGGGTCAAACATATCACCCAATGCACATTTTATGTGACAGTACATGCAGAATGGGAGGAACATTTGGCATCATTTCAGGTTTCATGCTCATTGGTAAACAAGGTGAGTGAGGAAATGTGCAGAGGGAAAGAACTTTACTGTTTTTGTCAGTAGTTTTTCGGTTACAGGTGATGTTTGAAATGGCTGAACCTGAAGGTTCATTCAGGTTTGGCAAATGAAAGTTATGTTGCCACTGGAAATGTTTGACGACAACTCAAATGTCAGAGCAAAAAATAAATAAATTAAGGCAGCATTTTCATTCAGAATGGAAGTGTGGCTTTTCTGATTTGATGTTAAAAGTTATAGATAATCCTGCCCAATCGGACAGTCACTGTTGTACACAGACTGCTTCCACTATAGCTTCCATTTACCTGAAAAAGGCAATATCAGTGCCCACGATTTGGATGGAGTCCAAAATCCACCGTCCATTCTGGATAAATGTTGCCTTTGTCAGTCCTGAGGGAAGTGAAGCTGCAGGTGGTGAGATGTAAGTACAGAGCACTGGCCAGGAGAGAGACCTGCTCATCACATGACACACGTTTTAGATTAATTCTTTTGGACTTAGAGGATCATTCTGGTTTATTTGAACTTTGTATTTTTGGTGTGCATCTGTCTGTATAGGCTGTGCTACCATATCACTTACCACCTCTGATGTAGAGATTCAGGGAAACAAGGACTTTTGCAAACCCGTCTCCAGCTGCAAGTCTTAGAGTCTCCTGCAGATTTGCAGATGGTGAATATTAGATTGTGCACATGTGTGAAGCCGTGGATAGCTTCTCATGAACCGAATGGCGCAGGAGAGATAAACGGTGCTTGATTTTTATTGACCAATACTACAGTTGGATGATAGAGACTCCGGTTTTGGTTAATTGCTCTGCAACTTGACTGAAACACTACTCAGAGAAATCAACTGGGGTTAATTATCCAACACCATTATAACTTGTTCTTTCCGCCATGACAGTAATTTTGGCCCATAGTGGGTCCAGGAAAATGGCCAGAGGCTAGTGTTTATTGCCAGTGGGACACATGCATAGTAGCTGTTTTATATCATGTGGAAAGCATGCTGTCAGGCTCTTTTCTTCAGCTGATTTTTGGGGAAATGAAACAAAGTCTGCAGGACGCCAGTGTTGATAGGCACTGCAAGGGATCACGCCTCTCATTGGACCGATGCATTTTCCATCTGGTCTTGTGTGTTGCATCTAGCCAGTTGCCTTGGGTTTAGTGCTCCCTGCAGTGAGTAAGGGCATTCCAGGCTGCTCGGTTAGACTCACTTGAAATCACTCATGTAAAAACATGTTTGCAAACAATGGGTGAAAAAAAATAAGGCACTCTAAGGCTTGAGGTATGATGATGAAACGTTTTTAATATTTAATCATTATCGCGCAAGACTCAGAGTGCATTGGATTGTTTGGGTTGCTTGCAGTCTTTATACAGAGTGCTTTTGTTCACTGAGTTAAAGCACAGACACACTCCAGATTTTTCCCATTTTTAAAAATAAGGTTTATTTGGAAAGCTGTGCAAGGCTCATGCTGCTTGGCCCAGTACAGA
Source organism: Bujurquina vittata (assembly GCA_015106715.1). NCBI lineage: Eukaryota > Metazoa > Chordata > Actinopteri > Cichliformes > Cichlidae > Bujurquina > Bujurquina vittata. The sequence continues at coordinate 11,236 of VUQK01043094.1, read as the reverse complement.
AGATTAAAACCACCTGCCTAATGCTTCCGATCAAATCACCAAACCTGCTCATACTTATCAGGGCTGTGATTCGGGACCTCGGGGGGGTTTCCTGCTGAGGCTAGCACAGGATTGTGGCAGCTGAACCTTTGTGTCCTGCTTGTTTTGAAGAAAGGCCTCCACGAATCGAGCTAATTCCAGTGAATCCAGAACAATTCCTCTCTAGATCCCAGTCTAGGTTGCGGAACTCTGGGAAGTTTGGGGTTTTTTTTCCAGAAGGGCAGTTGCTGTGGTTGGACTGCTTGGTCTGCAACAATAGTCGGGTGTACATGTCAAAGTAACATGCACATGAATAGAAAGAGCCAAGGTCTCCCCAGCAGAATGCTGTAATGAGATAATCAGTGTTATTCACTTTAATTAGTGCGCCTGAGTCCTTGTTTCCCACGGTCTCTACAATGACGGTGAAGAATATAAAGTTGGTGCAACAAAACATTGAGAACATTCTTCTTATATTTGTCTCCATCCTTAAACCGTTGGTCCAGGCTGATAATTGACACCCAAATCATGTAATGATATTCTTGAATGTTTATAAAACTTTTATTTTGCGATCCAGATAATCCAGATGGATCAATTAATTTATTCTTATTCTTACACATTTGTTCTTCAGATAAAAGTCTTTCTTTTAAAGAGCACTTTACTCCAAACACAGTCATTCTGTCATCATCTGTTCAGTGAGTCAGGACTCTGCAGAAGTTCAAAAGTCTAATAGGACCAGTTTAAATCCAGCCTGGAGATTATGCCAGTCGTCGTTGGTTTTGATTAGGTTTTGCGATTGTTTTGTTTTCCAGAAATAATGTAGAAATTCCCATAGGACTTCCTGCTGAGCATCTTGATCCTTTAATAGCAGTAAATCAGTTAATCTTAACTGTCACTCTGCAGTCTGTTTTGGCCGAACCAAAAGTGTTTGATAAAGACATCTGCAACACGAACCTTCCTGGAGTCCGACTTGAGCAAACGATGTCACAAATTTCAAAGTGGAGTAGACTGTTCCTTTAACGTGAAAGACGTTTGCAGCTTGTGGTCGGTGTATGTCCACGGTCTCTCCTCTGTCTGCTGTACGAGCCTCAGTCAGTGCTACAACGCTACATAAACGGCTTGTTTTGTCTTGACCCTCCCTCCTCCTCTTCCTCCTCCCTGTTCACCCCAAAGTCGAGCAGATCACCGCCGTTTTCACCGCTGCCACCCGGCAAAAGGCATGGGACCATTTCTCAAAAGCACAGCGCAAGAACATAGACATTTGGCGCAAGCAGTGTGAGGTTGGTATACCTTTTTTCTGTTTTCTCCTCCCACCCTGGCTCACTGCTTTCTTCTCTGCTGTCACTTTTGAGTCCCCAGGAGGCAGCTCCCTGACTGACACACAGCCCCATAGGATTTGTTGTATTCAGTGTCTGGGTTGTTGTTTTGCTGGATGCTTCGCCCTCACAGACAGACAGACAGACAGCAGCCTCTGATCGCCCGGGCCTCCCTTTCTCCCTGCAGCTCCAATGTAAAGCAAAGATCTGATGCCTCCTCGAAAGTGTGAGGCGCTGCTATGGCAACAGTGCTTTCCAGGGTTAAGTCTCTAATCAATTATTTATCCCGAGTCAAATCTAGATAACAAGTATGAACACGAGAATGCTGCGTGCGAAGGAGGGAAGACTGATCCACGCAGCAGCACCGCAGAGGATCGAGACACGGAGCATCCCGCCGCTGTGCAGGGAGGTTGTGGTTTTGTTGTTGTGTGGGGGCGCGAGGACAGGAAGTTAGACTGCAGGAATGAAAACTGATCGAACAAAGAGTGAAAGCGAAATGCAATCAATTTTGTGTTTTGTATTTCAAAGCACAACACAAAAACAAAGTGAGGAGGTATAGTTATTGTGTGTTGAATTGATGTTTCACAGTTTTCTAGCAGAGAGCAGCACAGGCCTTCCAGCGCACAATTTCAAAGCTGCAATGTGGGCTTTGAAATCGTGCGCTCAGGTGGGGGCGGCTGTGTAGAGTGGGTCGTCTAACAAGCCTGGCTCCTCCGGTCCATGTGTTAAAGTGTCCTTGGGCGAGATTCCGAACCCTGAGTTTCCTCCGTTGCAGCCATCAGAGAGAGTGTGTGTGTGTGTGTATGTGTAGGTGTGTGTGTGTTAGATAATTGTGCTTAGATACAAATAAAAGCACTGCATGAATGTGTGTGTGACTGGGTGAATTACACCTCAGATCTGTAGAAACTTTTTAACTCCTCTCATTCATTGAGCTCTGGCTGCGATCAGCTGACACCACTATGATGTTTCTGTGCTGTGATGTGATTTTGCTTGAAAAGCGAGTTATGAAAGATTTCCTCTCAGCATGTTTGAATTCTTTCATTGGTTTTTATTTTGCCATTTTATACTTCGGGTAGCCAAAATGAAACTATGATACACAAGAATCTTAACTGAGGCAGCTCAGTATGGCCACAGCTAAAGCCTTTGGGTAAGAGGTTGACTTCCACAGGCATTTATAGTAAGATTCAGTCCCCCTGTGAGCTCTTCGTTTAATGGCTAGTGCTCATGGTAAGTCTGGTGTATCCATGTATCCATATTTCTATAACAACAGTAGTGTTTCTGCTCACTGTGTGGAAGCAGGCTGCATATTTTTCCTCTGTGGAAACGGATATTATTCTGTTAGGAAATGGTCTGTGAAATCACAGCTCAAAAATGAACAGCTAATGAATGTGGGTGAAAATGGCAGAGATCTGATTCACAGGCAGCTTCTGCCGAAGTGCTCCCAATCTCACTATTACGTCTCCTGCATACGTGCTTCACTTGATGAATGATCAGTTCCTGAATGCAATGGGAATGATGAAAATGGAGCTGGGACGGAGCTGCTGCAATACTGTGAGGGCTGAGTTGCCACCATCTTGAAGCTCTAACATTCGTGTCACTCCATCCAGCAGTGCATTTTCTGCTCAACCTTTAACATAAAAATGCAACGGTTCAAAGTTTGAACAGATACAAGTGCTGCGAAACTTTGGCTTCATATATGAATATTTTCAATAATTTTTTTTTTTTGAAAAACGGTGTCGAGCCAGTTTTGAGACAATGTTTGTACATGAATATCGCAGAAACAGTTTCACTGGTCTTTCTTGCCTTCAAAATGAATCAGGATTTGTAATTTGGGAGAGATACATCAAAAAATATCTGAGAATTGGCTGGGTAAAGAGAGAGGAAACAGCTGGGGAGGACAGGAGAACTGAATGACACTAACGAGACAAGACAATTTAAACACAATGCACGTGATGCAAAGCACTGTCAAAGTAAATCAGGAAGAAGACAAACGCAAACTTGAGACGAAACACATACACAGGGAATCCAAACTAAATAAACTATAACCAAGAATTAAACTAAGAAAGCCTGAAAATACAAAACTGCAAAACCAAGAGAATCAAGCTAACTAAGAAACACAAGTGAAGGAATTTAACATTAACAGCACTTCAAACATAAGAAAACACACAAAGCACTGGCAGCCAGCCCACGACAAGAACATTGTAAAATTCAGCTACACACCATTCAAAAATTTTTTATTTGAGTGTTCTCAAATATTAGACTTTGCAGGACTTTTTAAAATATTTTAACCGGCCAGATGTTTTTTTGATGTATTTTTCCCTAATTACAAACCCTTATTCATTTTAATGGCAAGAAATTATTGAAAAGTATTTGACATACGAAGGTAAAATTTCACAGCAATCATTAAATCTGTTGAAGCTTCGTACCATCAAATTATTATAAGTTTATGTTGATCTGTATGAACTTTTAGCATTCAGAGGCAGAAGTTAGAAAACTTGGAGAGAAGACGGAGTGTTAAGTTTTCGACTAATGCTACCAAGTTTGGTTAACAAGCTGCTTCCATAAACACACACACAGCACAGAGATCTGTTAACTAGCACTGACTAACAAAGCTGGAGCACTGAGACGGGCTGTTATTGTGACATCACAAACACTTGTGTGCTGCAGCTGTACTGGCACACTTATCAGACAGTAGCAGTCACAATCCTAAACCTAACCCCTAACCCCCTCTCCTCTAAACCCTAAGCTCAAACGGATGGGCTGCAAAGGGGGGAAACTCTCCAAGAAGACGAAAGTGGGTTTTACTTTACCAAAAAAGAGAGTTAAATATTTAAAATCAATCAGTGGATTAGCTTTTACTTTTAAAACTATTTAACATTAAATAAAATTCATTTGTATCATTTCCATAAAGCTGACAGCAGTTTGTATTAAAAATGAATTATTAATTATATTAATTAATTATATTAATTATAATGTATTAATTGAAATTGAAAAAAACTGTCTAATTTGTGTTTCCTTTCCTGATGTGCTGTTCCAGCTGCTGTACACAGTAATTCAATAGTATCAGGTTACATCTTTCTAACACAAGATAAATGGGTGTAAAAAGCTCAATGTCGAGAAGACTCGACTCAGTCTCATAGTACAAACTGGAGCTGTGCTGGAAGCACATGGGCTATAATATAAAACAGACTCGCTCTTATTTATGGGAATAGAGATTTATTAGTCTGTTGATTTACTGGATAGAGTGTGTTTTCTGTCCTGATTCCACTGTTCAGTAAATTTAAAACTCAAAGCAAGTGCAGCAAGCTTGACAACAAAGTTGCCAGTGTAAGCAGAAGCTTCAGCTGCAGCACTTAAAACGTGTTTCGGCACATAAACGATTCTCCTTATACTGTAACTGCAGACGTTTCTGAGCGTCCGCAAGTTTTTCAAGTTTTCTTTAGTATCAAAGTAATCTGGTGAGCGCTGTCTCCGTATATATGAGTGCAAACAGGAACTGCGAAAAGCATCACCTGGCTTAAAGCGGAAGCGTAGCCACCAACACAAGAAAAGCAGATGCATATAACGGGAAAGATGGAGGCAAGAGAAGAATGCACTGAGTTTACACAGATAACCTCTGAGAATAATTTTAGACCACACACCCGTGCTGCCCCAACTTGTAATAAATACACCACTTATAACATCATACATGTGATTTAACAGAACAGAACCTCCCAACGCTTCACAGGTGTGCTGAGTGCCGCTGTCACCCTGTGTGTGCTGTTTGTGATGTTTTAGGAGCTGAGAAACGCCCACAGTGAAGAGATCATGGGCATCAGACGAGAAGAGGAGATGGAGATGTCAGACGACGATTCGGATGAAAGTCCCTGCAAGAAGATGCGCACTGAGGAGAATGGTATTGTATACCAGTATTAATATCCCATTTCCGCATCACACATTAAAAGACTGAGGTGTGGATTTGAGGCCTCTGGCCGCAGATGATGATGATGGCTGAAAACGTGACAGTTTGCTTTGTCTCAGCCACGTCTCAACACTGGAAGTGAAAGTGTTTTTCTGCGATTAAGTCCATCTTGGAGAAGCTCAGTACCCAGAAACGCATGGCTTCACTGGTCTCCGACTGTGCAGGATCAGGATCTCTGGATTTATGCAATTAAGGCAAACAGGTTTATTTGTATAAAAACAAGTTCAGCTCTGAGACATGACAGGGGCTAACACAAGAGCTAGAAAAGAGATTAAATAGACACTGGAGTGCATTTTTATGACTCAAAAGTTACAAATTCTTAAGCAGCAAACAGAATAGCTCAAGATAGATTTACTAAAATATGTGTCAAAGATTTAGTGTCAAAATTACAAATTTTCCCCAAAGAGCAGGATAAAGTTGTGAGGACGGGACAGATATGGACTCTGAATGAGATGAGAGGCAGGAGCTTGGCCTCATGTTTTTTAATAGCTTGATGCATCTCTCTTCTTTTTCCACTGTTTCCTTTTCTCTCACTTTTGTCTCTCCCCTCCTCTTGCTTCTTGCTTCTTGTTTCCTCTTCTCATCTCCTCCCCTTCTTTCCTCACCTTTCTGATTCCTGCCTCTCTCCCTCTCTCCTCCTGCAGGAGTGTGTGATCAGACTCAGGCCTCTCTCAAGGAGGAGAACGACTCCCTGCGTTGGCAGCTGGACGCCTACAGGAACGAGGTGGAGCTTCTAAGGAAGGAGCAGAGCAGAGCCAGCCGTCCGGATGACGATCACGTGCACACACAAACACATCCTCACAGCCCAGAAGCTCAGATCCAGCTGCTGCAGCAGAGCATGCACAGCATGCAGCAGGTTTGTTTCTGTGCCTGTACGTCATGCTTTCGTCATGCATCTCAGAAGTGGAGGTTACAGATAATCAAAATTCATTCAAAATGACTCTGAATGAAACTAATTTGAACCTTGATTAAAAACCTTTAAATAACTAATGTGTCCCAGAGGGAATTCAGACGGAGATCATGTCAAGGGAAAAAGTCAGTCAGTCAAATTTTATTTGGATCACATCTTACATGAAAATCAACACAATGATGTGCAATCTGTAATTTATGGCTGCGCAAAGTTAAAAAAAAAAAAAGTTTTGTTAGTGATTCTACGAAACACTGACAGATACTTGTTTCAATTCACAAACTATTTTTTCACTTATTGTCATATGAAAAAGAACATGACTTTGTTTATGCACAGTTTGGGCCAAGCTTTAGCTGACAGACTGATCGCCTCACAATTGACTCGAAAATATTTTGGTATACAGAATTCATGATCAGAATTCATGACTGCAAGGGGTCCAGATTGTGTGGCTGCAAAACAAGCCCAAATCATCACCCTTCCACCACCCAATGCTGTGCATTATGACCATCTGTCCAGTGTACATTATTCCAGCTGTGCTGCCATGTTCCTTTTAGAGAGAGGAGGCTTTCTCCTGACAACTCTTCCAAACAGGCCTTGCTTGTGGAGCCTTTTTCTAATTGTGCTGTCATGAACTTTAACATTTAACATGCTAACTTGAGGCCTGTGGAGTCTGAGATGCAGCTCTTGGGTCTTTATGCAGTTCCTCACTGCATTAACACACACTCAAATTCCAGCTAATTTCATAAAACCGGCTCTATTTCTAATAAAATTAAAATAAATACAATGGAAATGCGGTAAATGTTTATATTTCTTAAGTCCTTAAACCCTTGATTATTAAAAATAAAACAAAACAGAGGAACATCCCCTCATTCGAACGTTTGCAAGAATGAATTACAGTTAGGCTTCTCTTCTCCATCAGCAGGCCATAGTGAGGTCTGAATGATGCAGTGACTCATATTTTCACTTTTTCTAATTAAAACTGTAAATTAGGGGATCAATAACAGGCTCATAGCAATGAAGGCGTAAACACTGAACCAGTTTTAAAAATTCTCTAAAATGAATGTTGATGCAGCAGAACTGGAGGATGGCAGTGCATGCTACTCATAGCGGTGCTGGCCAGCTTCTTCATTAACTGTTCCATGGCAACCTTCTAAAAGAAGCTTTCGAGGCAGAGACAGTTAAAGGCTCATTCTTTGGATTTTTAAGAAAAAAGTAGGAAATTATTTGTTAGGTAGATAAACAACTAGTTTCCTTCATTTGAGTAGTCATAAATTACAGATCCTCAAGATAATAAAGCTGATATTTCACTTGAATTCTACATTTGACATTTGCATGTTCTTCCTGTACCTGTGTGGGTTTTCATTGCTGTGACACATTTCCTGAAACCTTCCACACTTTTTAAAAAGTGCACACAAAGCCCAGTTTCCAAACTGCAATCACAAATGACTGTAAATCTCATAAGTGCATCAAAAGGTTTTCTGCGTTCACAACCAAACCAGGTGTTCAGCTCATGCACCAGCCAAGATACAAAACAGTGTTAAGGGCATTCAGCTCATTCCACCCTCATGTGACCTCAATGCAATTCCACAGAAATTACAATTAAAAAAATTATGCACTCAGTTCCCCAAATTTCATCTGAAATTTGTTCTTACTCTTCCTCTTAATCGTTCTCCTTTCCGTTTTCTCCCACCACCTTTTATATGCAGTCTTCCTCCTGTGCCTCTCAGATTGTTTCCATCCACATCACCCTTCCTGGCTGTACACTCAGAGCGACATCATTAGCCAACAAGTGCAAACAATTATGAGTTACATCTGTGCTTTAATCGTATTTAACTTCTGCCAGCTGTGGTTACCGTTAGGCATCAGCATTCAAAACATGTTTACTGTTTTGTAGAAACTGTAAATAAATCATTGAAATCATATGTGACACTGAACGCTGGTTAAGGTTTTGCCAAAGGAATGATTGATTCAATTAATGTGCTCAGGAATTTGTTTTTGTTTTTCGTCGTAACAGTAAAAAACTACTGTATGAAAAAGAAAAACACTTTGAGGGAGAATTTCTCAATTTGCTTTAGAATTCTTTGCTTGTTCCTCTCGTGGCTCCCTTGATAGGGATCAAGAAAAACTGCGGCACTGCATGAGGAAGTCAGAAGTGGCTGAAAAGTACAGTATGTGAGGCTGGTGCAGGACACACATGAGGACAGTGGTGAGAAGTGGGTAGGAGTGACAGAGGGGTTCAAGGTGGGGGTGGGAGTACATCAGGGATCTGCTCTGAGCCCCTTCTTATTTGCATTGGTGATGGACAGATGAGGTCAGCCAGGATTCTCTGTAGACTGCGATGTTTGCAGATAACATCTTGCTGTCCACCTGCAGCAGGTGGAAGAGAGGCTGGAGAGGTGGAGGTATGCTCTGGAGAGAAGATGAATGAAAGACGGTAGAAGCAAGACAGAATACGTGTGTGAATGACAGAGAGGCAGGTAGAAAGGCGCAAGCAGCAGAGAGAGTGAAGGTGGATGAGTTTAAATATCTGGGGTCAACCATCCAAAGTAACGGACAGGAGACAAGAGCGGTGAAGAAGAGAGTGCAGAGGGTGCATCAGTGGGACACATATCCGAAACCTGACAGATCCATAAATACTCTGAGTAACGTATAACAAATGCTATTTGATCTTTTACTCGCCAGCCTGTCGCAGGGTCAACACAGAGAGATAGACAACTATTCACACTCACATTCATGTTCTCATTCACAGTAGCCAATTGACCTAAGCCCAGTAAGTGTTTTTGGGAGGAAACTGGAGAATCTTTAGAAAACCCGGAAGGAGAACATGCAAATCCACAGAGAGAGAGAGAGAGGCCCGGGCGAAATCCAATCCAGGCCTTGCAAATGTGTTCTAACTGTGAGGCAACAGTGCTAACCACCGCACTACCAAATGTTTCTTTGAAAAATAGTATTGTGTACACCTATATTTTTGCATGTATAATTTACATATGTATATGTTTTATAACTGTAAGACGTGGACAAACTGATAATTGTTACCAGTGCACAGATAATTTTTACCAATGCATAGATAATTGTTACCAGTGCATAGTTACTAATGAAAAGATAATTGTTACCAATCCATAGATAATTGTTACTAATGCACAGATAATTGTTACCAGTGCATAGATAATTGTTACCACATACAGTAAATGTTACCAGTGCACAAATAAATGTTTCCAATGCCTAGATAATTTTTAGCAATGCGTTGGTATTTGTTACCAGTGCATGGTTACTGTACCAGTGCACAGATAATTGTTACTCGTTTACTCATTACAGATAATTGTTACCAGTGCATAGTTACCAATGCAAAGATAATTGTTACCAGTGCACAGATAATTTTTACCAATCCATAAATAATTGTTACTAATGCACAGATAATTGTTACCAATACAAGATAATTGCTGCATCTGCACAGATAAATGTTGCCAGTGCATAGATAATTGTTACCAGTGCACACATACTTTAAATGTTACCAGTGAACAAATAAATGTTGCTAATGCCTAGATAATTCTTAGCAATGCGTTGGTATTTGTTACCAGTGCATGGTTACTGTACCAGTGCACAGATAATTGTTACTCATTACAGACAATTGTAACCAGTGCATAAACACATGTTACCAGTGCACTAGCATGTTAAAAAAAGTTTCATTCCAAATGTATGTGAGCTTCGGCGACATATGCAGCTGCCTTGGACCCCTAACCACTCGAGGGCCCTAGGCAGCCTCATATGTCACCTATGCCCCGGGCCGGTGTGTTCTTGGCCATGTTCCCAACAGACTGTTTTACCTCATTCAATAGTTTGTGACTCATGCCGCTGTCTCCCACCTCCCAAACACTCAGAGGGGGGCAGGGGGAGCACAGAGACATGACTATGAAGCACCTTCAAAATAAAAGCAAGCGAGTCAAAGATTTCAAAATCAAGTATTTTTCTCCTCTGTGGTGTAATTTTTGGGTGTGACAAATGCTCCTGTCCCCTCCATCCCCCCGGTTCCTACGCCTATACCTGCTATGATGTATGGTTTGGAGGAGGTGGCACGAAGAAAAAGGAGGTGCAGCTGGAGTTGAAGATGTGAAGATTTTCACTGGGAGTGGGAGTGACAGGATTAGAAATGAGTACGTCAGAGGGACAGCTCAGGGTGAGGAGACAAAGTTAGAGAACCAAACCAGTAGAGCAGCAGTGGAGGTATATTAGTGTTATTGTTGTTGAGGAACTTGGACCCAAATGCAGGCTTCAATAACAGGATTATTAAACAAAAAGCTAATCTTTTTCTGGGTGACGGCGGAGTCCAAAAAAGGCAGTAGAAAGCAAAGCTCATGAATATAAACTGAAGATACACTGGGGATGGAAACACTGTGGAGAGATAACAGCTGTCACAACTGGTGTCTTCAGCAGTATTGGTGCAGATGCAGTATTGATTGAATGTTATTAAGGTTATTAAGACTTTTTTTAAAGACTTCAGTCATGCGCAAAGGGTCATAAATTACTTTTTGCTATATTTGATTGATTGAGGGTAAAACATAAGCAATAAGGGTCTACTGGGTCGTACGTTAGTCTAATGGTTACTGCTTTAAACAGCCAGATAGAGGAGAACTCTGCGAAAACATGCCTCTCTCATCTTATATCATCTCTTTAAAAATCAGTGGCGATTGCTCTAAGACTGCAAGGGAAGCTCAGCTTCCCCTAAAATGTCAAAAAAGAAGTGATCAAATATATACTCTTGTGTGTACATGTCATTGACTAAATTTGCGCTACAACGCGCTCAACTTTTGTTAACAATCAGCTTCTTATCACTGGTAACGACGCGGCTTTCCTCTCACTCATTCCCGCAGCTTCTTTAAACAGCGCGGACGCTGAGCGTCCACTGAGTCCATTAGCACAGCCTAAAGTGCTGCAAAACGAGGCGAGTCATTGGATAAATGCTGGCCTTTGTCCCGCCCACGGTCGCTCAGCGTCTCTGGGGGTCTATGGGGCAGTGGGCTGGCCTCGGCTCAGCTTCTG
>VUQK01043093.1:17779-28622 GCA_015106715.1 Bujurquina vittata | reverse complement strand
AGATGGAGGTGTAGTGAGAAAGCAAATACGAAGATGAGGTGGAGAGAGAATGACGGAGAAAATGGGCGACGCGAAATTGGGAGACAAGAGGAGAACAAAGAAGAAGGGAAGGTTAAGAGAAAGAAATGATGAAAGGAAGCAGTAATGAAAAGAGAAAGGATAAAAAGAAAAGGGAATAGAGAAAGCAAATAAGAGCAAGAGACGGACACAGATGATTTATTAAATAACTGCTGGGATCCATTAGCAGGAGAGAGTGATGTGGCTCGGCTTTTGTCACTCACTAATAACACAGTGAACGATACCTTCATTACCTTCCACAGCTGTAATAGTCACATTTACTGACACCCTGGGCAGATGGCCTCGTACATTAGGTCTTGTTAGAAATGAGCAACATGCACATGTGAGAAAAACAACAGCACTTCACGGTGCGATCGCCCTGTAGCCGAAACTCCGTGTGACACTTGACCCATGCTGCTGAAAAGCTATGACAGCAGTGGAACCTGGGAAAGAGTCCAAGCCTCTCTCGGCAGCATCTCACTTGTATAACAATAGCTGATGTCTCTCTCCTTGATTACACTGTGATGTTACCATCTGTATGAATGCCAGCAGAGGAGAACGCCAGCTCGCATTACTCCCAACAGCTGGATTTTACACTGCATATGCCATTTGGTGAAGGAGCATGAGTGCATCAATTTCAAGCATCAGCGGCCCCAGTGGGAGAAACAACTGACCGTGGCAGAGCTGCTGCCACCCACTCAAGTAAACACGATCATTAAAGGTTTGCTGCACAGATGCAGATTTTGAATGCTGGAGTAAAATAAGCATTACATCTGGTCAAACATTGTTTTATTTAGATTTAAAAGGTGGTTAGATTTTTTTTAATGACTCATCCCATAGTGTTGACTTCATTTAGCTTTTTTTCACTGACCAAGAATCCAAATACACCCCAAATATTAAATTCACAACAATTTAGAACAAAGAAAACCAGCAAATATTTCTGTGAATGCTTGGATACAACCATTTTCTTCAGGAAATGCTTTTTCTAGTTTTAATCTTAATACAAGAATACAACAACAATACTGCGAATGCTTCCTCGAAGTATTCACAGTAATAATAAAGATTACAATAACAATACTGTGAATGTGAAAAGCATTCACAGTAATTGAGCTTTAAGTGAAGAAAAAACAGCTGACCTCATGTTGATTTCTAGAAGATTAAGACAGAATGAGCTGAGTGTATACTGACATTCTTTTTTCTTCAGCTTTAAAAGGCTTGAACAGCTGTTGGCTGTGCTTTGCAGGAAATGTAATAAACACAAATGTGTGGGCCCACAAATGCACGAAGCCTTAAGCCTGCTCCGAAACCAAACAGGAACCGATGCTCTCATACTAATTGACACAGATTGTGCAGACACACAGTTTGATTTGAACAGCCCTGCTCTCAGAGCTCCTGATGACACCGCCATCTGACCACAACTGAATCTATTTATTTCAATTACACATTCATAATTTCAAATTTCTGTTTTACAGCCTTAAGTCCCAATGGAGCATTTCTAATTTAGGAAAGGCGTCGGTTTGGTTGAACGTATGAATCCACACAGCTGCACAGCACGGCTGCTGCTAATATTTATTTTTTATGATTAATTAATTTGCATTCATGCCAATGATATGAAGGTTTCAGAGATAAAAAAATACTCTGTACTTTAAAAGTACAGAAACTCATTGCATTTCCATAATTTGCAGTGCTCATAGGTACGGCAGACACATAGATATTGATATATACTATTTGTACACAGCAGTGTGCTCAACGCCACACCTTTTTTTCCCCAACACCTGTAGTAGTCTAGATATTATCCACTACCGCTGAGAGAGGGCGACCTTGGGCCAGTAAACTACGAATATCAAATCTTGGGAATGATGGCAAGTGGAATCCCAGACAGTTAATTTACACAATCTAAAGGGTTAGTTAGTTAACTCACGGTTTATATACACTCGCTAATTCATTAGGTAAACCTGTTCAACTGTTTGTAATGCATGTTAGTTCTCTGGATGAACGTGTCCTGTTTATGACAGAGGTCAGAGAAAAATGGCTTTGACCTGATGTGAAGGCAACATTAACTCAAATAACCATTCATTACAACCAAGATATCTACAAGAGCAGAAAACTCTGAACTTTGAAGCAGACGGCTTATAGCAGCAGAAGACCACACCGGGTGCCACTCCTGTCAGCTAAGAACAGGAAACGGAGGCTACAACTCACATGGGCTCAAAACTGGACAACAGGAAAACTGCTGCCTGGTTCGATGAGTCCCGTAACACCAAACCAGATGCTGAATTATATGCAAGATAAAAGTTAAATGAACACGCCTTCATCAGGAATTAGTGTCTCATTCAAAAACACAAGATTTCATAGAAAGAGATAGCTGCTTCATAGTGAGCCCACACAGACTATTTCATGGTTGTTTACTGTATGGTTTCTGTGACCACACTCTATGAAGTGAAGCAAAAAGCAGCTGTGTGTTTATCAACAACATTTCTACATTGCTCTAAGAAACCTGCATGACGTGGAGCTGCATGAAATCTTCCTCACTATCCTAAGAAATGTTACCTTTTCCAGGCTGATTAATTGCATTTAGTTACACTGGATTCTTCACCTCAAGGGTGGTTCTCATTTGCATAACAAAATGTCAATGGAATACCTGTTTTGAATGAAACACAGGAACACAGACCGATCCATCCTGGTTCATTGAGTAATGAGATCAAGGCTGATGCAAGGCACTGATAAGACACAATGAAGCCATGCAGTAGAGATGCAGGGGCTGTTTCTTGCGGTAAGAAGAGCAGGTTCGTAGCCCTGCGAGAGTGGATGTGTGTGTGTGTGCGTGTGTGTGCATGTGGGGATGGAGGAAGATCATGTGTCACAGAGAGTTAATAAGAAAGGGATTTAAGTGGCTTTCAGCAGGCAGACTCGACCTCTTCCCCTTCATCCACCCTCAGCCGCTTCCACCCTCTCCTTGCTTCACCTCGTAATCATCTTCCTCCTCTTTATCCTCCTTCGGCATAAACACTCTGCCCTCTTTAATTAAAAAAGTCTGATTAGGTTTCTCTAACGATTGCTTCAGATACAAAAGCATAGGACACCCGATCCCTCTGTTTTAGAAAAGTGGGCAGACAGAAGACTCTTATTTGTGTATTGATTTAATCATATATGATAATGATTCTTCTTTTTAAGAGTTTCGACACATCATTATTCCTGTATAAAGGCACGGTTGCCGCGTGCCTCTGTCATTTTGCAGTTAAATCACCGTCCTACAGTAACTATTTCACTGTTATGAAGAAGTTTCTGTTTCAAATCTATGCTGTTCTGCCTGGACTCTGAATGTAGGTAGTTCAGGTGAATTTCTGGTTAATGTGAATTTCTGTGTATGTAGACGGCAGGTGGCAGCAGATTAGAGATTTTTGCAGACTGTTTACAATTAAATTGCCACGTGATCACAAATCAACTGTGTGTAATCACAAACGGATAGCTCACTGCTCACACACACAATAAAAGTTAATTGTGGTCTTTGCATTGAATTTTTTTGCAAATAGCTGCAGTGACCAACTTGCCAACTTTCCCAACTTACAAGTGTGACTGTAAACTTACTGGAGTTTGTGCAGCAGAAAGTAGCAGAGAAATCTTTTGAAGGACAACAATGTGTAAAGTGCAAAGACCAGAAATGACTACCCCTGCTGTGAACACACTGCCCCATCCCGAGGAACTACAAATGCAACATACTAACACAAAGACAGTAGAGAGAGAGACTCCCAGGCTCAGACTGATGCTCGAGCTGAATGTATGATAACCCAAACCAAGCCAACACAGCTGCTTGAGTTTAAAAGTTTTATCTCGTATTTAAAATGAAAAAATTGCCTTGTGAAGGTTTGGTTAACCGATTGTTGAAGTCAATAAAATGCCTTTGCAAAAAACTGGCATTTCACATTAAGCTTCATTTGCTTCGCTGCACAGCAACTGAATATATAAACTGTTTTTGTTTATGGGGCATGTTGGATTAGAGCTAATGTGTGAGCACTAGATGTGTTTTTCCTGCAAACACAATTTGATCTGAGATGGAGATAAGTCAGGGAATAAGATCTCTTTTAAATTTTCCCTGCAGGTGATTCAGACTCTTTCCTACTGTCTCGTCTATCTTTAAGAGAGTGTATCTCCATTTCCCCCAGAGGTCTTCTTTTTACATCTCTGCTGCTGTATTGTGAAAATAAAATATCTCCAAAATGTCAACTCTTCATGAATCAGGGAAAACAAAGGGGAGAAGCTCTTAAAAAGTTATATTTTCTTTCACTGTGTGTGAACCCAGGGGTGAGTGTCAGAGTACCCCGGCTCTGCCGAAATCCAGCAGCGACACAAGAGAATTACAATTCAAAGGCACATAGTACGTGCAGAGAGAGAGAGAGAGAGCTAACACACAGTAACACTCAACAGCCACTACTTGATACAGAAGCAGAATAAAAAAAATCTCTCCAACTCCCATGCACACTTAAACAGATGTTCACTGCAGACTTTCGACCCACACACACAAATACAAAGCTGACTTCTATCTAACGAGCGTATATAAGTAGCTTCCTCACTCCAGGGCAACAGCATCTGCTACACTCTATAATCTTGTCATCTGCACTGATGCCATATGATGATCTCTGACCATGAAGGGACTTTTACAACTCTATGTGATGCTCTTTAATGTTTCAAAGAAATAAAACTCACACACCCCAGTTTAGGCTTTGAGTCCCTGCATATACATATTATATTTTACCATAGTGCCTGCCTATGTGCACCAAACCAGCCAATATAAAACATACATACACAGTCACCAGCACTTTATTAGTTACACTTTGCTAGTACTAATTTGGAGGCCTTTTGCCTTCAGAACTGCTTTAATTCTTTATAGCACAGATTCAACAAGGTGCTGGAAACATTCCTCTGAGATTTTGTAAAGACAGCATCACACAGCTGCTGCTGATTTGTTGGCTGCACATCCATGACAACAATCTCCCGTTCCATCACATCCCAAAGGTGCTCTATTGGACTGGGATCTGGTCACTGTGGAGGCTATTTAAGTACAGTGAACTCACTGTCACGTTCAAGAAACCAATTTGAGATGATCTGAGCTTTGGGATATGGTGCGTTATCCTAATGGAAGCAGCCATCAGAAGATGGGTACACTGTGGTCATAAAGGGATGGACATGGTCAGCAACAATATTCAGGTAGGCTGTGAAGTTTAAATAAAGTTCTCTTGGAACTAAGGGGCCAAAGTGTGCCAAGAAAATATTCCCTAGACCATTATGCCACCAGCTTAAACCAGTGGTTCTCAAACTTTTTCCTTCACGCCCCACTTTGCCGGATGGTGGCGAAGTGGTGCGATGAAGCAGCGGCATGAGGGCACTATGTACTGTACACAGCAGACTGTGACAGTGTTTTACTAGTTGCTGTGCTAATGCACTTGTGTTTTCTTGTTTCGCCATCAGAATTAATCTGATGATCATCATTTGTTCCACATCTCCCAGGTCCTTTGCACCCCGCCTATCATGACCCCACAGTTTGAGAAACACTGGCTTGAACCACTGATACAAGACAGGATGGATCCATGCTTTCATGTTGTATATGCCTAATTCTGTCCCTACCATCCAAATGTTGCAGCAGAAATTAATATTTGTCAAACCCGGCAAAGTTTTTCCAATTGTCCAATATTGCTGAACCTGTGTGAAGTGTAACTTCAGCTGCCTGTTCTTAGCTGACAGGAGTGGCACCAGGTATGGCCTTCTTCTGCTACTCAGGAATACCATTCTGCAACAATTCACTGAGTAACTCAAATAACTCAATTATAAAAGAAGATTTTTTATAAACTTCATTTAATCCATGACTCTGCAGCACTCAGTTTTCAACATGTATATGTGACCGTTTCACCCACATTTGGATCTAAAAAGAGGCCTCCAGTAGAAAAGTATCTAGGAGCATGCATGTGAATAAAAAGTATTACAACATTAAGACCCCAGTTTTTTTCAACAAAAAGATTAATAACACAACTGCAGCAGTGATGATGATGCTGTCACAGTTTAATATGGAGTCTCTCTCTACACATACACGCGCACGCACACACACACACACACACACACACACACACAAACACACACACACAGCAGAGCGCAAAGACGCAGAGCTGTTACCGAGACGATGAGCTCAGGTGGAGTAAAAAAATGTTTTTCTAGCTTCCAAAACAGCGATGCTTGTTCCTGTGATCACCATTAAAACCGTTACTGGAAAGAAAATGGCGGGAATCCTTCATCAAACCACCTGATTAGCAAGTTCCAGCATGGAGAAGAGCAAACTTTACAGCTGCTCCCATCCACCGCTGTGTTTTACCAGCAACAAATACACAGTTAAGTGACAGTTAAGTTAAAATAAAATATGAAATGTTAACTTAGTGTTAAACGATGTTTAAATTAGCCAGCTCGCTGAATGCTATCGGCAGCCATCCTGCTTTATATCATACCTGCAGCAAACAGGGGTGAGTCTAAAGGGGGCATGGGGTGTATTAGGCCATATTTATTTTAAGGCTTTAATAACATTTAGATACATATAAATAAAATATTAATTAAATTGTATAAATATTAGGATGCCTGGGTGGCTCAGGGTTGGAGCAGGCGACCACATTCATATGCCGCCTTGTGGTGCAAGTTCGAGTCCCGGCTTGTTGCCAATTCACCCTGTGTCTTCCTACCTATCTTTCCCCCATTTCCTGTCTCCCTCCACTGCCCATAAAAGCCGCTCTCACGGGCCTGTAGAAATATGCACGTGCCAGTAAAACTGAGCCACTGACCTGAGGCTGTTAGCTTAGATACTGAATTATTAGTAGTCATAATTATGAACAATAATTCTGCAGATATTAATATTCCATTAATATCTGCAGATGCTCAAAAATAAAGGCTTTATTTTGTTCACAAATGAAGGGATTTACTTAAGAGCAGGACAGTGAAATGCTAAGACTGCCATTCGGAGCTACTGTATTAATCAATTTCTTAGGAATCCTCAGAGGCTTCAGGACAATCTAAGAAATCATTCATTTTCCAGGAAGGCTGTTTGCCAATGTCTGATCCCTAATCTCTGAAATCCTGTTCAACAGGTACAACAAGCAGTTGAAATATATAGAGTGTTTATTTCCACCGCTGCTTATGTTATTTTGCAGTTAAGCTGGCAGTTAAAAATGGGATGAGCACACACTCACTTACCTCGTCTAAAAAGAGAAATGCCTAACTTTTTTGAGTTGTAAAACTGCTGTTTATTATTATGCAGTTTCCTGTCTTCTATCATATTGGCTTCCCGGAAGAGCTCTTTAACTGACACAGAGAGGGCTGAAAAGCACCAAATCAGTCTGCCAACATGATTGCCCAGCAGCAAAGGACATGAGGCTATACACAATATTTGCAATGAATTTAACATGATAGCAGGCACACACACCATCAACAGTGACACTGCGACAGTACCATATCTTTTATAACAGCACTAAGGGTCCAAGTATTCATGCAGTATTCCTCTGATCAACAGGTGCTGCCACTCAAAACTAAACTGCCACATTAGTGCCGGTGGATGTGATGTTGCCTTTGGTGGGTATAGTGGGCCCATAAAGCAGTGGCCGGTCAGCATGCATCAGCTTGCCACCCCACTTCTTATTGAAACACACATTCACATGTGCAGCTGTTCTAGTCCCGGCCACCAGTAACAGGATGACCGTTGCAGTGGGAAAATCAACAATGTACCATCTCACACTGTAAACAGATGAGCAGATGCAGACAGTCGATCAGAGGTCACGTTGGCATTGCTGCTGCCCTTCAACAGCTACTGCATGTGGAAAATTTTTAAGATGCTAGCAAGCCAGTGATCCTGGTGTAAGAGCCACGTGTTCCAGTGGCAATCTCAAGCTTCAGTCGCATTAGTAATGAGAGCTGCAGTGACTGTAAAGGCAAGCCTGGGTCAAAGGGTCATTTCATAAAAAACAGTGATAAAGTGCCATCTGCTGAATAATGTTCTGGGCCAGTAAAAAAGATAAGTAACTCGAACTGAGAATTTTTATCACAGTGTGTGTACTCCAAGATAAAAAAAATAAATAAATAAAAAACTATCAGCACTGCTTGACAATGATAAAATCATAATCATGACTTTGTTCTTGGTGCATAGCCATTATTTAACACAAAAAAGAAACATCATGCATTTGTTTGAACTTGAACTTGGAATAAATATAACAAAAATGAGATGTAGTTAGTGGAAGAAGACACGGGTTTGTCTGGTTCAGACTTAAACACAGACCAGGGAGTGTTTTTGCCCACCCACTTCCACTTGCAGCAGACTTCTGGGGCTCAAGAGACCAGCCACAGAGAGAGCAATGCAGGAAAAAAAGAAGCAAAAGCTGCAGGCAACTGTTAATAATCCTTCCATTAAAGTTTTTACTTCCTCTAGACAGAACTTGTGGACCAAAGGCTCTCTTTTCCTCATCAGGGCTCAAACTGAACTAAACCGTGTGAGAGTTTGAGCTTGTAGGAAGAGGTGTAAGCTCCCAACTGCAAAGAAAAGATGTCTGCTGGATATATAATACAAGATGAGATCACCATTGTGAAAATTAAAGCATCCTCTCTAGATCATAACTCCTAAGATCAACCCTCGTGGAAAGCCTTCCCAGAAGAGTTTAAGCTGTTACTAATATTAAACTCTTTAGATTACTGTAAGTATGAGATGTAACTCAAGTCCATAAACATGTGAAGGCAGACAAGTCAATACTTTTGGGAACATAGGGTATCAATAGTGTTTGTATAAAAACCCCTGTGGTGGTGAAAAGTCCTTGAATAAGATACTGGATCCTTTCCAGGTCTAGGGTTCCTGGCCTTTCGATCTGACCTCCCAACACAGTCCAGCAATTTTCTGCCCTGCAGGGATCAATAAGTATCACATCTGATTATTATTTTTGTTTACAAGGTGCAGTGACTTACGTTTGACTTTGTTTTTGAATTGTAGAATGTCATGGGGCGCCCTTGTTGGAAAACAATGAATCAATATTTGGATGAGCGGCAGTGGAGTCGAAGCTGTGCTAACAGCTGCAGCCTGATGCAGACATGTGTCTTTGCCATTAATATCTGCAGCTGCTTAAGGACAAAGACTTTATTTTGTTCACGCTCGAAGGGATTCACTCGAGAGCAGGACACTGAAATGCTAAGACTGTTGTTTAAAATATGAAGCATGCCATTCGGAGCTACTGTATTGATCAAGTTCTCAGAAATCCTCAGAGGCTTCAGGACAATCTAAGAAATCATTCATTTTCCAGGAAGGCTGCTAATGTCTGATCCCTTATCTCTGAAATCCTCAAAATCAATCTGAGCTTGAAGTTATTTTCTACAGTTGTACCTCTTCGCCCGTGTCTCCACTGCTCCACCCTTTCGCTTAATGCTGCCGAGCGAAGCTAAAGATCCTCCAAGAGCAGAGATATTTTTAAACCCATTTCATACTCGGGTTAGACGGGTGCTTTAAGGCAATATTGGGAAGTCATGCACTCCAATGACAGCGAGATAAAGGTGCCTATTGATGCATTAGCGTACAATCAGTGATGAGGGTATGACAGAATTAAAAGCACTAGAACGAGATTCAAGATCGGCATCGTCCTTTATGTCTTTTCTCTTCTAGAAATGAAAAATGAATGAGATGTGATCATTTCATTATTTCTATAAATTTGACCTCACAGAGGCATTTGCATCCATTACAATTGTCATTTTTAGCAACTTTTTTCATATCTATTTTACCTGACACTGATATCTACGGTATATATCACCATGCAATAGCCATACCTCATTTCCTTACATTTTAGGTATTCACTACAGCGCTATATTCTACACCATCAAG
Source organism: Bujurquina vittata (assembly GCA_015106715.1). Taxonomy (NCBI): domain Eukaryota; kingdom Metazoa; phylum Chordata; class Actinopteri; order Cichliformes; family Cichlidae; genus Bujurquina; species Bujurquina vittata. Next base: position 18,682 of record VUQK01043093.1, on the reverse strand, counting down.
TGCTTTCTAGCTATCACGCACACACTCACACTGACACTGATTGATGCATCGAGTGTAATTTAGGGTTCAGTGTCTCGCCCAAAGGATCAACCCCCCCCCCATCTACCTCCTCAGCCACAGCTGCCGATTGGTTTAAGGTTTTAAAAGCAGAGCAAAAGGGGGAAGGCACAGTGTTACATGCTGCTGTGCACATAAAAATTAAAGAGTGAACTACAGCCCTGCATACTGCTGCATAAAGTGGTCATGACTGACAGCTTTATGAAATCAAAACATAGCACTGAAAGAGAGATAAGCACTTTATTTCTGTGTTGACACAGGAGGCTTCCGAGCCTGATCCGGGTTTGGTTAGTAACATATGTGCATTAAAATATATATTTTTCAACATGTATGCTGCTGTTTTACTGTTTCTTTTCCAAAACTGTCACATCAGAGGTTAAAAAACTGCCTCTGAGGTAGCTTTCAGGAGCCTCGGTGACTCTCAGTGTCTTCACATCTGACTACTCTTTAATCCTTGATTTTTCTACCACGATCATGTATTTGCATTCTTTTATTCCTCGCTGCAGATACGAACCAGTGAAATTAATTTAATTTACTCGTGCAAGCGTCAGTAACGTTGATTGAAAAGTTCACAGTAGCTGCTGCCTCATATGAATTTTGCTAAAAGGTCAGATTCGTTGTTAGTTACAAGATAAGCAGTGCTAATCCTTCTGATCTTGGAGGGTGGGGCTCAACGCGAGTCAGTCAATAAACACTGCAATGAATCTGCGCAAATCAAACACTTTTTATTTTGTCCGGGGGGGGGGGGCACCGCTTGTTTCTCCACCCCTGCAAAGACTTTTTCCCCACAGTCTCTCCCCTCCTATTTCCATTTCTTTTATTTTTTCTTCCCCCTCCCGACCCCCC
>VUQK01043093.1:5321-17040 GCA_015106715.1 Bujurquina vittata | reverse complement strand
GGTGGGGGGGGGGGGGGGGGGGGAGGGAAAGGGGAAAGGGGGGAAGGGGGAGGGGGGGGGGGGGGGGGGGGGCACAGCAAGGGAGAAAGATGAGATTTGACAAAAGACAACCACAGAACATGTCAGGAGAAAATGAAAGAGGCCTTAGACCAAATGAGCGGGCAGAATCAACATCAGGCCTTGTACTCGTGTGCGTGTTGATGAAAGCCTTTTAGATCATTTCTTACTAACAAAAGCCTTAAGCCAAATCCAGGGAAAGAACGAGGGAGAGAGACAGAGCATCAGCAGCACAATGTTCCCATCAGCAAAGTCAAATGACAGGCACATCTTCTGTTTTGTTTTGTTTTTTCTCCTCCTTGTATAGACATCATCTATGGCCTAATCCACACACTGAAATGTGTTGCCTTTTGCCTCAACAACAGATTTGAGATAGCATCTGAATTACAGTGGCAAAGGCTGAAGAAAGCTTTTCACTGCTACAATACAGGGACAGCAAGTAGAGCTTTTTCATTAAAAAAAAACACTACTGAAGCTTCCAGTATGCTTTATCTGAGGTGCTTTCAGAGGGCTCAGAAACCTTTCTGCACCTATGTCCTCTATCCACGCCTTTCAGGCATCAAAAACATGCCGGGATGTTGAAAAACCAATAATGGCACATCTTGGACCTTTTGCTATCACCCCCCCCCCCCCCCCCCCCCCCCCCCCCCCCGCACTTGAGGAAGCATTCAGCCAATACATTACAGCATGGTATAGTTCAAGTTCAAGTTCAAGCAGCAATGTAATGGTTGCTAAAACTGCAGTTCCATGAATGGCCACTTGAAGCTGACTCCAAAAGTGAACCCCCCTAGGCTCCCATTTTAAAATAATCACAACATGCCAACATGCCTGTTGCCACTGTTTTTCAGTCCAGTTCTTGTGTAATCTGGCATAACTCAGCCTTGTCTCCCTGTTTCCCTTCATAAGAATGGCTTCCTGACACTGAGACCATTTCTGTTGAAGCTACATTAAAGAATAGATGCATCAACAGAAGGTCCAGAAGCATCTTTCAGGTCCTGAGTCCGGTCTTTGCTGGATTTTTTCCCCCTGTCTTTTGACTTTCCGATACCGTTCATCTGCTGCAGAGAGTCTTTTAGGCCTGACACTTCTTTTGTCCTTCACTTGTCCACTTTCCTCATTTTGCACACCAAGCTGACATATGCCAAGATTTTAGCTAATAGGCTCATTTTTTTCTACTGCATCACCACTTTAGAAAAATGTAACGTATTTAAAAGAGGCCAGGCTAGTTGCAGCTCACAGCCGAAACTTGACTGCATAAGTGATCACTTATACCGTTCATATATGTGTCTTAATGTGGCTTGATATTCCTATCTTTAAGCGATCTGCATCATAAACAAAATCATTGCCCACTGCCCTCTAAGCTGCTCTGGATTTGATCCATATACTGTCCGTTTTACTAATTACCAAAGGCCACCCCATCTGTCTGTCCACTTCAGGAGCATTTGCAACTCACTGACAAAAGCCAAAAAGCTTTTTAAACAAGCTTGTACATATTCCACTGTGGCTCAGAGGAGTCTTTAATGTTCCTTCTGTCTCCTATTGTGACAGCGTCTCAACTTAATTGCAGTGTGCAGGCAGCTCTTTTGGTTTTCTGCTCTGGTGCTGGCACAGTCAAAGCTCTTCAGTTTGAAATACTCCAGTTGAGGGATTTGGTAAAGGGTTTCTGCTGAAAATATATAGTAATTATGAGAGAAGCTGGTGTGTTTTAGATTCACAAATCTTGCTTGTTTGTCATGCTGATGAAGTGGAGCGCTCTCTTTCATCTTTAGTGAGTAGAGGGGGGAAAAAGTGGCACACTGCAGCAGAATAAACTGTCATCCAATAAACCAAGAATATAAAATAGGCTCTTGTCCAAACGAACCTGCTGGATCACTCTGCTCTCTCACTAGTAATTGGTGCCGGGCTTAAAGACAGAGCAGCGGCACAGGGGGCTTTATGTAAATCCTACAATTGCAGTTCTGTAGCAGCAGCAAAACAAAGTGTGCTAGCTTAGTGCATGTGAACTCCTCAGGTAGGGCCAGTCTGGCCAACAGGAAGCTATAGCTCCATCCTGTGAAGATGCTTTCTGGCTTTAGCCTCAGAACATCAAATTAATTTGGCAAAGTAGAAGGCTGTGTCTTATGTAAATGAACAGCTGAGTTGCAAAAGGCACATTGAGTACCCTGAGCAAAATCTGAATGCAGAAAGAGGAAGGAGTGATATTTTGAAAGAGCGTTTCCTCTGAACATACACACGCAAACACACAAATACATCACGCCCCTCTGGATTGAACTGTAGGCATGTACATAGACACTTATTGCTCACCCAGACAAAAAAACAGCAGGCTTTTGAGTGCGTATGATCCAAATTGCTTTTTTATTTTTCAGAGGGAAGCAGCCTGTAGTGTAGAGGCCTGCTAAAATACGTAGAAACGTCTTTATTGTTCATTCCTGCCCAAGGCCTGCTCTTCTCTGTTGTTTGTTAGGTTACTGAAAGGTACTTGAACATGAAATGGATTTTCTCTTGCAGAGAAAAAATCTTCACCACTTCCACATCAAAACACCAATATTAAGCAGCTGCACAAGATACAGGGTTTTTAGCCATGCTAGCAGAATCTTAAGTAGCAGTCTCTCATGAAATTTTATACAGATGTTTGATGGCTTTCAGTCCCCCAACGCTCCAAAAAAGCCATTGTAATATAATGTGTATTTGTTTGGTTTAATGCAAAAAAATAATGGCATTCACCCTCAGCTGTAATTTTTTTTTTTTGGTTTGAATTGTCAGTGCTAAATGATTGTCAGTTGCTTGAATTTCAATGACAAAACTCAGCTAGTTAATCCAGCTATAATATAGTCCATAAGCAAATAAGATGACATGTAACAATGAAAGTACCCAATGTTTATCCACTGCGTCACATCAGTTTTACTCTGACTAAATATTCCAAGACACTGTGATGAACACCTGAAATATATTTTAAGTGATTTTTTTTATAATGATGATTTCTTTGTTTCCCTGGGGAGAGTAGGGAATGTAAGAGCCATTTTTGCCTTTTTTTCTTTTCTTTCTTTCCATTATGTGTTTGGACACTAGGGGGCACTTACTTGATGAGCCATTGTATTTATGGGGGCGTTATGGCTCATTGGGGTGGCGTTAATGGTGGAGGCTCGACAGTTTTGACCGTGCTATACGTGATATTTGTGTAATCTGTGTCAGACAGGTATGTCAGCATTTACATTATATGTTAGGCTGCATATCCTGTCAAACGAGACAAACCTACCTGTTGTCATCACAAAAAATAAAACGAGTGAAGACAAACAAAGTGAAGTTGTCAGTGTGTGAGTACACACCTGGAGTGCACGCGTCAGAATCAGCTAAAATTAACGCCGCGTATCAGCACAGGAAAGCTGATACAGGGAATAATCAGAAAAATAAGTCAAAGATACAAAGTGTTCACAGTCTAAAATTTCAGTATATATCAGCACTCTTCATCAAGATTTAGCTGGGGAAATGCAGGACACCAAAGATAGAATTAACATAAGATGAGTCTTTACTGGTGAAGGTTGGTGAAGTTTACAAAGGAATCCAGGGAACACAAGAAAGCGCGGGAAAACCAGACCTAGGAGGCACACAGATAAACATCCTTGAGAAGCTTTGCATTGTCATGAGTGGGAATTTTATCATGGATTTAACCTGCCCCACCATAACTGTATTAACCACACAGCAAAACAAGAACAATAAAATAGAGCAAATAAAAACATTACATAGACAAAATCTGATCTTGTAATTGATACCACTACAATGCAAGGGTGCTAAATATTCACCCTTGCATAACATAGGCCGATGAGCCCATAATCTAGCATGCAAGCAACAATAGGAATCATCAATACATACTAGAATAAAATAACATTGTTATTATAGTGAAAATCCCTGCACACAATTAAAAGGCACCGGAGAAGGCGCTGTCCTTATTCAAACCCAATCATGATTGGGTCAAATGGGCTTAATTGGGTGTCTAGCTTGTTGATTATTTGTGAAGCAGGCGAATCACACAGTTTATCATACTGATAGAAAAGAGGTCCCTGGTTAATTCTGGTTGCGTCTGCGGTGATAATTGAGAAATCAGACAGCAAATAAACCATAATATTGCAGTCAGCGTTGCAGGATAACTTGTGGAGTAATTAGTGAGCGGAACAGGCAGAACGGATGTCCAGTTCTGATTAAACCTGGCAAACGGAAACTCATTTCCAAGGACTGGTACTGAATAGTAATCCAAAACAAAGGAAGAATGAGAGGAATTTGGCAAGAACTGCTACCTCTTGTTGCTAGTTTATGAGCATAAAAAGCTGGTTAAAACCAAAGTTGTGGATCACATGGAAGCTTGCTAGTATTTGACACTGTTCCTCAAATGGTTGTTTTAAATTATACTCTTGGAGTACATGCTAGCATGAGAGTAAACAGCCATGTTGTCGGATCTGTGAGCTGAACTTTCAAAGTGTTTTAGAGCTAGACTAAAGTGCTGATGTTTAGCAAATATAATGTTTAGGATTACTAATTAGCACTATGTAGAAACTACAATAGGTTAGAAAAAGTTATTTTAAAGTTCATTAGCCAAAGAAAATGGAAAAATATCACTTACTATGAATACTGATGCCATCATTGATTGAATTATGATGCTTCATTACATATTTAGCACAGTCATATACATCCCCAAAGCAGAAGAAGTTGGGCTGCTGTGTAAAATGTAAACAACAACATAATGCAATGATCTGTAAATCTCATAAACCAATATTTTTCACACAATAGAAAATGGAAAACATACCAAATTGAAAAAAATTACCGTTTTAATAAAATTATCAGCTCATTTTGAATTTGATGGCAGCAACACATCGTAGAACCACTGGGACAGGGTCCTGTTTACCACTGTGTAGCATCTCCTCTTCAGTCTGTAAATGTCTGGAAACTGAGGAGAGCAGCTGCTGGACTTATGGGAAAGGGATACTGTCCCATTTTTTCCGATAGATACGGCACTGGGGCATCTTTGTTGTATTTTTCATTTCATAGTGCTCTAAATGATTTTCAGTTGGTGAAAAGTCTGGACTGCAGGCAGACCAGACAGTTCAGCACCTGAACTACTGTGAAGCCATGCTGCTGTAATAGCTGCGGTTTAGCATTATCTTGCTGAAATATGCGAGGCCTTGCCCTTTCAGACGTGCAAGCTGCCAGGTCTACAATGCACCCTCATACCATCAGAGATGCAGTTTTTTAGTGAACCTGCCCATCTTTACTTCTGAGAAACTCTGCCCCTCTAAGATGCTCTTTCTATATATTCAGTCATGCTACTGATCTGTTGCTGAATAACCTAATTAGTTGCAAAATATTCCTCCAGCTGTTTCTCTTTAGCACCATTTATCTTTCCAGTCTTTTGTTCCCCTGTCTTAATTTTTTTTAGGTGTTGCTGCCATGAAATTCAAAATAAATGTATTAAAATGACTAAGTTTAAACATTTGATAACGATTTCTATGTTCTATTGTGAATAAAATAGGGGTTTGTGATTTGTAAATCATTGCATTCTGTTTTTATTTACATTTTTCACAGCATCCAAACTTGTTTGGAATTGGGGTTGTACATTTTGCTGATGAAAATACGTTGAACCACATTTTAGTTTTGACAAATTTTTCAGAAACTTGTTTAAAATTACTGCCATATTTTAATAGGCGCATAGTACTGATAACTGATGTGGACAGAATAATGTAAATGAGGTCTAAAGAGGACTAGCAGCCGTTACAGGCACCACGGGCTTCTGCTCGCCCACTAGCAGCGATGCTTAATAATTAAAAACCCAGCGCCTCTGTGATAGTTACAGAAATGCAAATAGGCAGTAGTGTACATACTGTAGTGTACTCTCAACAGCCTACAGATTAACCTAACACCCCAATTTTCAAATGAACTGTTTCCACCTGGTTCACCGCAGATGACAACGAAATAATATTCTGGAAGAAGCTATATGTAAGTGTGTCCCACAAGGTTAATGTAGTACAGCTAGGTGTGAGCAGGAAGAAAATTCTTCTGTAAAATTAGATGAGTGGTATTTTTAGTTTGTTTCCATTAATGCATTACGTTATCACTATTATTAGCTTGATATTAAATTTTAATGATACTTGACACACTTGTTGGCATCTCCTCTTGCAACAGGTGTGCAGTTAGTTCCCACTGGAGAGTAGAGGAGAAAGGTGAGATACAGAAAGAGCAAGCAAATCGGGCAAATGTTATGGCTTAATATCCTTTTAGCTGTTCAGCTGGTGGTGTCAGTTATTGGTGATCTCCCAGGGAGATGACAGGATGATTGGACTATGGAGACCATCAGCCATTCCTGGGCAGTATCAGATTGCTTAGAAAGTTTAAACCTATTAAATTCCTTTTACCGAATGACTTAAAGTGATTCTGATTCATATGACACATTCTTTCACCGAAGCCTGAAACCTGCATTACCCACAAGCCAACTTAACAAGCCTGGAGCAAATAGCCTGAAGTGGAGATGAGGAGCAGGTTAGAGTTAAACCTCGTCATGGTCCCTGGGTTCTTAAGATTGCTGTTCGCAAGTCTTGTTTATTTTCCCCTGCTACTTGCAGGTCCTTTATAATTTATATTCTTGTGTCGAGTTTAACTTCCGCTGTCTCGTTATATTTCTTATTTTCACCTGTGTTAGTTCCCCACCTGTCACCTCGCCCCTCGGTATCTCGTATATATATTGTCTCAGTCTCCCTTTATAATTTGTCATCTTGTCTGCGTAGCTGTGCGACCTTTCAGCTGAGTAATCCCTCTGTTGGTGTTCCTAGTGTTTTCTCATTCTGATTTTGGACTCCCTGGTTTTGCTCTCTATTCAGCCTTGGACTTTGTAATTCCTAAACTTATCAGCACTAAAAGATTGTTAATGTCCTGCCTTTTTACGACAGAGGGAAATTTCATAGCTCTTGATAAAAACAAACTTTAATATGTAAAATTAGTCCAATACCCCATTTAAGATAATTTACTGGTGGGCCACCACACGTGCCCACTATGAGCAGCATGCCACAGAGGCGCTCTGCTGTGGTTTTCACAGGCAAATTGTTGGCCCATTGTTAAATCTTTCACACTCATGTTTCTGTGCTCAGTGCCACAGGGGGAGTCAAAGATTAATTGCTGGACGAACAATAGGAGTGTCTTATTCTGCTGTGAGCGCCAACTGTAACTTCCAGACTGGGGAAGAACAGAATCGGAATGATGGTTTCAAAATTCTGGATTCTCCACAGAGTGTCAGTCCAGCTTTGCGCCGGGCAGTACCTCCAGACAACCGAGAGATGCAGTTTGAATAATTAACGACAATAAACAGGCTGTTCTCACAAGTTCTCCTCATTCTGAAAATGTCAAAAGCAGATGGCATGCTGCCTGCGGCAAAACTTTGGTGTGGAGAGAAGCGGGAATGGACTGAGGAGGGGGAAAAAAGTGAGGCAACACAGAAAAAAACTGGAAAGGCTGGGGGTTTTTTGGCAAGAGAAAGAAGAACAACTGACCCGGGTTTCTTAGGTAATACTGCTATAAAAATGCAACTGTCCTTTGTGATACTGCTTTGCAGCGCCGGAGGTATGTTTTTTTATTAGTGCATCACTAGAGGCAGGACATAAAACACAGACAATGATGGCAGGAGAATAAGCAGAGATATTCACCATGCAGATGATCACACAGATGAGATACATGAGAAAAAGTGTTGAGCTGAGAGAAAATATGCAAACAGAGAGTCGTTGAAAAGATAAAGGCAAGTTGCAGAGCAGATGGAGGAGGATAAAAGTCCGAGGCTTCTAAGTCGAACAAAGTCCTTGTGGTTTGACTTTTTTCCTCCCAGTTTCACAGAAAAGCAGAATAGCCTTCTGCTGGAGTGAATGGTTGGTCTGTCTGCCCAGCACTTCCAGTAAAATGAAAGAACATGGAAACAAATAGTAGTACAGTGAGTGAATAAACCTATGCTGTTCAGACCATGATTAAGCAAAACTAAATATTTCAGTACTTTCCCATTCAACTGTATCTCAGTGTTTAGATTTATTTTCCTCTTTGAAGCAGCCCACATGTACAGTAGCTGTAATGTTCTGTTCACTCCAAATACCAAGAGAAGTTTCAGGGCACCACGCTTACATGCAAAGTTTATACAAAGTTTATGTAAGAGTTGGTAATGTTTCAACTTTGCCTCAATGCTGTGTAGATTTAACATCACTGAGAATCAGAAATGGAGGACAAGCTTGTCACTCTGTGTGTGCAGCTGGAGTTGTATGAAGACAAGCGATAACACAGGACTTGGTGAGGTATTTGGACAATAACACATTTTGTAATTTTGTCTGTAGATCATCACAGTGGATTTTAAATCAAAACGTGATTGAAGTGCAGATGTTCAGCTTTAATTCAAGGGGTCTAACTTGCATTAATTCTGAGGAACCATAGTCATATTTAGACACAGCCCCCCCATTTCCAGAGACTCAAAAGTAATTGGACACTTTACTGACAAGCAGTTTCATATCCATGACCTCATTATTCGATGACAAACTAGGTAACACATCCGGAGTTGAGTGTTGAACTCAAAACTCTCAGGGAGAGCATTCATTCTTTTAAAGAATGAATGCTCTCCCTGAGAGTGTTGCTGACCAGCTCAACACTCAAAATCCACTCAAAACAGCAGACAACTAAAATGCATGATGACAAAATTAACTCTATGGTTAAGAAAACCAACTTCACATCTAACCAATTCAAGAACACTCTTGAGGAGACAGGTGTTCTTTTGTTAAAATCTACAATCAAGAGATGCCTTTAATGATATGAATGCAGAAAACTTCTAAAGGAGCCTTTACAGTTAAAATTTTTTTTTTTTTTACAGAATTTATCTCTTCATCCGAGTGATGAACGTAGTTATGGAGTGTAAATACCTATAAACCCCAAAATCCCGCAATATAGTGAAAACTCTGCGAAACAGAATAAGTAATATTTTTTAAAATCCGCAATACAGTGAAGCCGCAATAAGTGAACCGCGATATAGCGAGGGGCCACTGTATTTTTCTGTTTCTATCAGACCCAAATGTTAAATCTGATGGATTGCTCATTTCTGTGTCCATATCCTCTTTCAGATTTTGTTTTAAATTGGTCCGTCTCTTCTGCCAAGTTACAGTTGAGCATAGTATCCAGATAACCATAAGAAAGGATTGTGGGGAATTAGAAGTTAGCTGAAAGATAGCAAGCTAGTTGGCTTGTAGAACTGATTTACCATGTACTTTACTGGAAAATCTGAATACCACAGTTAGTGAAATTAGGTAAGTCCTCTAGCACTACTTTGCCATTTTCTATCAATCTACTACTTTAACCATATACATTTTCTTTTCAAGCAAGTTAACACATTTGAAAAAAAAACTGTATATCATTGTCTCATAAAGGCCTAGAGACTGGTTAGCAACCATCTGGCAACCACCTGTTGCAAGGGAAAAATGTGTATTGCCGGACCACTAGTTGTTGGAGATTGCTGGCAGTCACTATGTAATCAGTTGCTAAAGCCCCAGTCACACAGGCCTGGAAACCAGTCAGTGACCTCCAGTCACTAGGCAAAAGTATGTATTCTGAGACCACTGACGAGGTCATGAAGGATTGAAGCTAATCAATAAATTAATCATTTTAATGATTTAATGCCCATGTTAACTTTAACATATATATTTCCCCATGTAGGCTCAAGTTGTTTAGATAATCACCAAGGTTGGTGCCATCTGAAATGTCTTGTTTTTAACTGTCTGCCTGTGAACGAAGACTTCGAGGTTGATCTTGGGCGCCTCAGCAACTGGAATCTTCTGTCTATTGCACATTGTTATGTCCATGATATAATTCCACAGAGATAAGTTTTGACTATAAGAAACCTGCCCTGAGAGAAGACAGTGTGTACTCCATGCATGCTCAGCAGCACCATGCTGGCCTGCTATGAAGTCTCACCTGGGTTAACCTGTAATCAGTTTTGGAAATGGCTTTTATTATATTACATTAAATTAAGAAAAAGACTCCTCATTTCCCTTGTCTTCTTTTCATTCTGGTCAATCAAAGAACACGCAAAAAATATAAAACAAGGAAAAAACCTTCAGTCACCACATACAGTATTGTACTGAAAACCACTTTGTGATTGCTTTGGTCACTAGCAGGTTGCCGCCATCGCTCGTTCTTTGCATAGCAGACGCTGACTTGGCTGTAAATACTTGCAAACTCCTATGAGACTGTGATAAGTGCCCTGCAAACCTGACGTGTGTTGGCTGCTGCATTAAGGAACAGTGTTTACTTTGAAGGAGAACATCCTTTGTTCTTAAGTTTAACTGTAGCTTGGAGAGTAAAATGGCACGTGTCTGCAGACAAGAAGGCATTTTTAGTTGATCGCAGCAATCTGCTTGTGACCAAAGCAATCACAAGGACATCTGAGGTCCAGCGTCAGCAAGCAACCTCTAGCAATTACTTGTAGTCATTTCAGAAATACATAATTTTCCTCTAATAACCGGTTGGTTGTCAGATGGTTGCTAACTGGTCTCTAGGCCTGTATGACTAAGGCCATAATTATCTGGCATAGGCTGACCTTTTTCCAAAATTTACTGAGTGTTAAGCACATCAAAGCCAAGAGCCAATTCATTAAAAATGCCTTTTTGACATTTAAAGCTGTTGGAAAAATAAATTCTGTAATCGTATGATAACCATTTTTGTATAAAAATTATGCTTATATTACATGCATCTGTATTGCTTATTTGAGTTGACTGTGTATGTGGGGGACATTTTCTATAACCTTATGACCCATTATTGGAATGTGTTTCTTTGAAATGAGATAGACTTGAGGTTATACTAACCATCATGCGGTTAACTAAGGTGCAAAATCAGCTTCTATTTAGCTTAGAGACCTATAGAGACCACTGTGTTTCTGTGTGTGCTTTCCTGTTTCCTGTTCATGTGCTCAAGTGTGTGTGTATAAAACATGACTCGCAGCGGAGCACTAACTTGTACTAATGGACATGTTCCTTTCATTTTCTTGCAAGTGAATTAAATATTCCTTTCTGGACATTTGATCGCGTGGCCTCTGTTTTGTTTTTTTCTGATAAGCACAGCTATTTGTGTCCTTATTGCTGTGTACTGAGGAGTTCTTTCTGTGTCACTGCTTAACATCAGTGCATAAATCTTAGCCTTAAAAGAATCCAATAATATTGGAGACAGTGACACTTAAATTAGGTTATTTTCCCTCAAATTGTTGCTGTGGTGCAAAAACAATGTCCACATGTACACAAAAAGTTTCACGCCTTCTTTGAAGTTTTATTTCTACAGCACCTGAGCAGATTGCATCAGCTGTTGTAGGAAAAAACATGTGATCTACCCACTGGGCCAGACAGTACCATTACACAGAGTAGTGATGCAGACAGAGTCCCACAGAGGGGAAGAGGAATATCAGGAGGGGGGCAGCCAGACGGGACAGGCGAGGCGGCAGTAACAGTGATCGCCCTCCCGCAGCTGAGAGAAGCTGTGTCAGACTGTAATCAGATTTCACACATCGCTCGAGCATCTCAACCAAACACCCCGACCCTGCTGCGGTCAGGTGGATGAAGTGATGTGTGTTACAGGAGAAGTTAAAAAAAAAAAAAATAAAAAATGATCAATT